>JACCIB010001210.1:0-47948 GCA_018906965.1 Philotrypesis tridentata
ACTATTTGCACGCGTTTCTTCTATGTCCGTATTGTTTGCAATTGTAGCATTGTGTTTTCGGACATTCTGCTGCTCTATGCCCGACCGTTTCGCAAACATGACAAGGTCCATAATAATGGGTCTGTTGTTGCGATTGGTTTGTTTGTTGGCTTAGCGCTGGCGTGAAATTTTGATGTACAGGTTGTTGTGGTATAGGTAACTGAGCATGTGTCACAGGAATTTGTTGAGTTGTTGCACACACTTCTTGTGTCTTAACTGGTGTTTCTGCCTTTGCTTCCTCTATTGTTGCTGGTTTTTTCTTTTTGTTTTTCTTTTTCTTTGTCTTGGTTGGTTCTTCTATGGTTTCCGCTATTTCTTCCGTTCCGGCAACTTTTGGTTTTGGAGTGGTTGACCATGCTGCTGCTGGGAATTTTGATTTTTCTGCTGGTGGTGGCGGAGCGTACCTGGCATCATGTTCGAGTTCGTCTTCTAGCTCTTTGCAGTACTTCTTTACGTCGTGGAAAGTTTTAATCTTCTTATCTTTGAGGGCTTTTCTATAAACTGGTCGCAATCTGTCGATGAGTAGGGCGATCTGTTTCTTGACTGGCATTGGTTTTTGTAGATGATCGGCTATGTGTCTGAAGTTCATAATATAAGTCGATATCTTTTCTCCGTTGCCTTGCGTGCGTCGAAGCAGTTCATCCATTACGTCATTGGTGTTTGCGGAAGTGTAGAATTGTTCTTTAAATGCGGTTAAGAAGTCTTTCCATGACTGTATATCTGTCTTTTCGGTTTGATACCACATTTGCGCTCTTCCAGTCAAGGTGTAAGGTACCAGTTTCAACATGGCCTTGCTGCGAATATCTAGGCTGTCTTTGATGCCTTCTAATTTTCTTCCATAGTCTTCTGGGTCTTCCTTCGACGAGCCTGAATATTCAATCTTTAGGTTTCTGATCAATTGTAAATGACTGAGATGATTTTTTGCGTTTATACTGTTGTGACTTCTGTCTAGTCGTCTGTTAGCTCTCTGTCTGTGAGATTGTGGGACATCACTATCTGACGAGATACTGTCTGACGAGCTGTCCGGTGATTCTTCCGACGAGCTGCTGAATTTTGGTGGTGGTCGTGACTTCTTGTGTTTTTGTGACGTTTTTGATTTGGATGGTTTTATCTTGCTAATTCTTGTAATAGTTGTACTGTTCGTGTCTGTTTCTGTTGTTGTAATCTGTAACTCGTGGATTGTTTTTTCTAATTTTCGTCTTTGCGTTTCGACTGCTTCTTCATTATCCGATTTTTCGCTTTGACTCGTGGTTACGCTTAGCCTCTCTTCCGTGGATACGGTTTTTTTCTTCGTTCCTGTTGGATTTGTTAATTCTTCTATTTCTGGCAGATTTTTAGCGAACGAGCTGTCCACAGGAATATGCTTTTTCCCTGGCGATGAGTGTAATAGTGTTGATGTGTGCTGACTTACGAACCATTTGTTACTTTGCAGCGATTTATCTGCTGAGTCTGTGAGTAACTGCTTGACATGTTCTGAGTATTGTATACTCGTTGATGCGTTTGGTTGTACATACTGTTGTTGTGGTACAACTGGTTGTAGTTGAGTAAGTAATTGCACTACCTCTGATTTTTCTGTTCCATGGTTTTCCTCGTTCAATTGTCTGAGCCTTGGGATCGTTGGTTTGCCGTCCCATGGATACCATGGTGCATCTAACTTTGTTTCCAATAGCACTCTTGCTCGTAATAAGCGATCCTGCAATACACCTCTCGTTCCGTTTGTCTCTGCTTGAATGTCTTCTAATGCGTTTTGAATCTCTTTTCGATCCAGTTTAATTACTTCTCTTACTATAGCTCTTACCTCCCTGTGTTTTCTAAGTTTCTCCATTATTTCTTGATGGCCGGCGTTGGACATCTTGGAATTTCTGGCTGATATTCAATTCTGACGCGATCTGATTTTTATTACTGGTTTTTCAAAAAAAATCTTGTTTGTTCTGATTTAATAGTACGAACAATAATTCTCTGATCTTCCTGTAATTGTAAAATCTAGCGTCTGATTGTCTACTGTCAAGAAATTTTCCTATCTGTCTCATGTAGTGAAATTTATAAAATAATTTTCGACGTACTACCGTTAACCGTCTATAGAAATATGAGGGTATTGTTAGTTATAAGGGTGGTATATATAGTATTGGAGGTAATTATAAATAATTTTTATTAATTATTGTTGGCATGCAAAATATTGGGACGTTGTCTCTGGCCAGCATAAATTCAATTTCGTTGAGCGGGTGGTGCACGTGTTGGAATTGTAGAGAAAAAAAAAAAAATTTTCGATTTTTTTTTCGGAAATGGTCGTATATATTGGGTGGCACTCGCGGAATTTGTTTAATTCTGTCGGTTGTTGAAATTGACTACACGTACGGCTTGGTCGTATTGCAAGCGATTTTTTCTGACTGTTGACGAGAAAAAAAAATTTTTCGGAAATGCTCCTATATCGTTGACCGTTCACTGAGAGAAAAAGAAAAAAAAATTTTTCTTGAAATTTTCCACTGCACTGCCTCGTTTTCGAAATTAAATTTTTATTCTTCTCCGGCTTACTATCTCCGCCGTGTTCATTTACTCGCGTCACGTTTTTCAATATGGCCGCCTTAGCCGACCGCGTGGCACAAAATGGCCAAGTCTCGCGTGTTTCGTTTTTTCACTTTTCCCCGATCCTTTTTCGCCGCACGTTGGGCGTCAATGTGACGTTGTGGTTTTTATTGCTCTCTCGGGGAGGCCGTCGAGAGCTCCACAACGTGATCGCGCCCTTTTATCGGGCTGCCGGATGAACCGTATTTAATTAATTTGTTGGACGCCCGGTTCACCAACCGCTTTTCCGGCTGCTCAGCGGTGCACAGACTTAATCTCGCGGCCGCGAATTCTTAGGAAGAAGGATAGGCGGGGGCTCGTCAAATAAAAACACGCACAGTATTAAGTGGACGGCCTGGCATTTATTGAATGAAATAATAGAGTGCGAAAGGGCTCGCGTGCAGGAGGCACGCTCTGGCGGTAAGTCCGGCCGACGCGGGGACGCGCACTTTGAAATAACAAGTGTCTACCTGGCTGTAAATACGATGACTGCTCGTCCTCTCGTCCGGGTGATGTCTCGTTCTCTAGAAATAGCGCGGCGCAGAAAACCTCGCGAAGCGAACCTCGACAGTATAGAAAATTGCTGGAGGTTATGTCGTGGAGAATGCGGAGGGAAATTGTGCTGTCCTGGAGTGCGTCCGATTTTGCCTGCTGCTCACTGGGTACTACTGTTCTACCTGTTGCGCGGCCGTTGCGACCGCGGCGTCTCTCTCTGTCTCTTTCTCGCGCATATATTTTCTGGCTGTCCTTTCTAACTCACGCGATATCACGTGATAGCCTGATATAGCACATTTCTGACCTAGCGCCCTCTTACTAATAAATATCCTCGCGCGCGAAATTCGAATTCGTTAATTTTCTCTGTCTGGCTGTAGCGCATTCAATCATATATTTTCCGCCTGATTCTCCTCTTACAATTTTTCTCTATAATATTGCGCTCGCGTACCGCTGTGGATCGAGCCGCAGCCCTCCACTTGTCGCCAATAACGTTCGAGGCTCGTCGTGTGCCTCCACTTTCTACGCTCACATTGTATTCTCCGTCTTTGTCTATCTCGCTCTCGCTCGCTCTTATTCTCTCTACAGCGCTCGCCAACATGGCGGCGGTCGCTCGCGCGCGTACGCCTCGTGGCTTCGCTCGCCGTGCTGCGCTCTCAGCCTTCGCCGCTATCTTCTCTCTCTCTCGCTCTCGCGCGGCTTCCCTCTCTCTGCCGCTCTCTCGCTGTGGTGCGCGTGGTACTTCTCTCTCTCTCTGTCTCGTGCGGCGCCGCGCATGCTTCGCGCTGAGCGTGGCTTCTGCTCAGCTGTTCGTCGCGCTGCTCTACTCTGCTGCTCCGGCCGTGTCTTCTCTCTCTGTCTTGCTCTCATCTCTGCCCTGCTTTCCTGTAAACACCACCGGGTCTTAGCGTATGCTTTTTCATTAGCACGGCTCCGGTGGTGTCCAGGCGAGCTGGGGCTGACGGCTGACCGTCACAATGTATAATTAATTATATCAATTTTGTGTTTTTCAGGTATCTGTTCCACTTAGTCTGAGACCAGACTCATAAGGAAGATTTGGCACTTTAGTTCGGGCGTCAGGGAGTTCAAAAGTGGAATATCATTAAGTTTCTTCTAACTTTGCTTTTATGATTGAAATATGTTATTGGTAACTTACTCAAAATGACCCTAAAGTCTCGACTTCGGGCGAGGTAGGGAACATTATTATTATTGCAAAGAGAATTTCGAAAATGCACTTTTTTTTAGTTTTTCGCGAATAACTTTTTTGTAACTCATTTCACATAAAAAAAGATAGAATTGATAGTTGTTCAGAATTGAATTTCATATAACATACATGTATTGCCGACCGCAAAATTAATTTTTCTAGTCGTTAAATTGTTGAACGAAAAAAAAATTTTTTTTTAATTTCATATTGCAACAGATTTTATAAAAAATTATATTTTTCATTGAATAAGTACTCAATGATGAGTTATATTACGAATAATGTAAAAATCTTTGTCCGATCTGGATATCTCAAAATGGCGTCTCATTGCAAAATTATTTATATTGATCCAAGTGCGTTTAATCAAGAGCTTATGAAGTACTTAATAAATGCTAAAAAGAACTTTTTTAAAAATTAATATTTAACAACATTTTTAACAACAAATAATTTTTATTTTGGCCAATTTTAAGGTTAGAGAAACGCAGTAAAATGCATCTTAAAGTACGTAAAAAACCATGAATTTTCGTGTAAATTTTGTTGAGATCCGACCAATAGCAGCCGAGATACGAAAATTATTTCAATGGACGATCACGCCGAAACTACTTAATATTTTTCGATGAAATTTGGTACAGTGCTTACTGAAATAATACTTTAAATGATAGCATTTTTCTCGATTGTTGTAGATAGCTCAGTTTGTCTAAAATGACCGATGAACAATTGGAAATCTGCGCGCGCGGCCGAGCGGCTCCTCCGGCCGGGAAGCGCGGTGGTGGGGGGAACGCCGCGCGGTGGCGGACAGTATTCGTACACATTAGTTGTAATTCGATTATCTTGGTAACCAAGGTTGCTATTGCAATAAATTTTGTTTTCATTCAACGTGTTTTTTCTCAGCTTTAACGTTATACTAATTTAATTTTTACAGGTGTAATGCAAATACCCCCAATTGACAATTTTTCTAAAAAAAAATCTTTTTTAGCTATGTACACAACGTTTATATGGATGAATTGCATTGCTATCATAATACAGGTATTAATATTCAGTATGAAAATGTTTAGTAGTGCAATATATGTATATAAAGGTTGTGTACATAGCTAAAAAAGATTTTTTTCAGAAAAATTGTCAATCGGGGGTATTTGCATTACACCTGTAAAAATTAAATTAGTATAACGTTAAAACTGAGAAAAAAACACGTTGAATGAAAAAAAAAATTCATTGCAATAGCAGCCTTAGTTACCGAGATAATCGAATTACAACTAACGTGTACGAATACTGTCCGCCACCGCGCGGCGTTCCCCCCGCCACCGCGCCTCCCCGCCGGAGGAGCCGCTCGGCCGCGCGCGCAGATTTCCAATTGTTCATCGGTCATTTTAGACAAACTGAGCTATCTACAACAATCGAGCAAAATGCTATCATTTAAAGTATTATTTCAGTAAGCACTGTACCAAATTTCATCGAAAAATATTAAGTAGTTTCGGCGTGATCGTCCATTGAAAAAATTTTCGTATCTCGGCTCCTATTGGTCGGATCTCAACAAAATTTATATGAAAATAAAAAATTTTTGTTGTTAAAAATGTTGTTAAATATTAATTTTTAAAAAAGTTCTTTTTAGCATTGATTAAGTACTTCATAAGCTGTCGATCAAAGGCACTTGGATCAAGTTATCGCTCCATGGGCAATTTGGAGATGAATTTGAAATTTTGAGATAAATAATTTTGCAATGAGACGCCATTTTGAGATATCCAGATCGGACTATGATTTTTACATTGTCCGTGCTATAACTCATCTTTGAGTACTTATTCAACGAAAAATATAAGTTTTTGTAAAATCTGTGATAATATCAAATTTAAAAAAATTTTTTTTTCGTTCAACAATTTAACGACTAAAAAAATTGATTTTGTGATCGGCAATACATGTATGTTATATGAAATTCAATTCTGAACAACTTTCATCTCTATCTTTTCTTACGTGAAATGAGTTATAAAATAGTTATTCGCGAAAAACTAAAAAAAAAGTGCATTTTCGGAATTCTTTTGGCAATAATAACAATGTTCCCGACCTGGCCCGAAGTCGAGACTTTAGGGTTATTTTGAGTAAGTTACCAGTAACATATTTCAATCATAAAAGTAAAGTTAGAAGAAACTTAATGCAAAAATGCTAACTTGCCCCGACTACTTTGATTCATCAGGATTGATGGTACGGTTCCATCAGAAACATGTGGCAAGCAAGCCAAAGTGATGAAAATCATGATTTTTGGTAAACAACCCAATAAGCACACTTCTGAAAAAAAGAGTTCTTAAAGATCACGCGAATGTCCGCTAAATAGAATATGTAAAGAATAAAAAAAGTATTAACAAACTATTCTTTTAGAATTCAAATTTATTTTAAGAAAAATTTTTTTTTGAGTATACAAAAAGGAATTAAAAAGATTGTAAAAAGAATCCTTAATGAAAGCCATTAGAAAAATTGAAATACTTATATTACCGAATAAGAATAAAGTAAGTATTCTTATTCAACTAACAATTAGCGAATTTTAAATCTTTTCCTCGGCCTCGGTGATACAGCAGTCCATCGGACTGTCTGGCTGCTGAGGTCGGGAGGGTTCTTCCTCCAGGTGGTCGGTAGCCGCCACCTCTTCGGCGCTGCTGCTGGCCTCCACGGCCGCTTGAGCGTTCGTGAGCCGGAGGTGCGCCGCCCTTGCCAAGCCAACTAACAATTAGCGAATTTTAAATCTGTTTTTGTATTGAATAAGTAATTGGAAAGAATGTGTGACGAGTATCGTCACGCCGCATGCTATTTATTAAATACCTATGTTTGTAAATATTTGCATGTGAGGTTCTTTCAGATGTTCCCGCGCACCAGAGCTGTACGAGAGCTGATGGGTTTGTGAACGCGTCGCCTGGTGAGAGAGTGCGTGAGAGAGAAGCTTCTAGCGTAACGTTAGGTTACACGTTAGATTCGATTCGAGCATCGAGCGCGCGAGCCGTGAAGCAAAGGAGCGGGCTTCTCGAAATTAATAACATTGTTGCTTGGCATTTATTGTATAAAGATTGCGATCACGCGTGTGAGTGCCACTGTTTTTCGTCGAGAGAGCGTACCGCATACGAGATAGCTGGACCGAAGCGAGACCGCAGTTTACGGCTAATTATTGTAGTAGCGTCCTTCGCATTACTGTAAGTATCAGCTTCTCTCTCTCACTCTCACCAGCGCGTTCAACAATATCAGCTTCCGATTGACCGCGAAATTGTGCGCTAACAAAGCACATTTGTACTTTTACTCTGTTACAATTTTTGGATAATATAAGCAGTAGCCTTTTACCTAACGTCACGTGTGTATTTCATTTATGAGTTTATGGTTTTCCTTGTTCCCCTTTTTCTAAAACCCACGGAGAATTTAAGTAGAGTAAATCTACATTTAACGTGGACAAACCCCGTTACAAATGATAATAGCATTCTTTGGAAAAAAATTTTTAAGAATATTAGTAATATAATAATACTTTTAGTAAAAAATAAGAATAAAGTAAGTATTCTTATTCAACTAACAATTAGCGAATTTTTAATCTGTTTTTGTATTTAATAAGTAATTGAAAAGAATGATAATAGCATTCTTTGGAAAAAAATTATTAAGAATATTCGTAAAACTTCAATACATTTAGTAATAAATAAAAGTAAAGTAAGTATTCTTTTTCAACTAACAATTTACGAACTTTTAATCTGTTTTTGTACTTAATAAGTAATTGAAAAGGATTATAATACCATTCTTTGGAAAAAAATTATTAAGAATATTCGTAAAACTTCAGTACATTTAGTAATAAAAAAGAATAAAGAAAGTATTCTTGTCGTAATCTAAATTTTTGGAGGCGGTACTGTTTTAATATTGAAAAAGTAATTTTAAAGAACTTAAATGGCATTCTTTGGGAGAAAGTATGAAGTATATTCGTAATAATTTAATACATATAGTAATAAATAAGTATAAACAAAGTGGAGGTGGTATTGTTCTGGTATTCAACGAGTAATTTGAAACAACACTTACAATAATAAATAATAGCAAAACAACAATAAAAGTGATATTTTCCTATCAATTTATTTTTCTATCTATTTATGGTGGCGTCAGCTTGCTATTTCAGCTGCGCGACCATCAACAGACTGGGCATGCTGCGCATGCGCAAGGCGAGGCGGGAGTGATATATGATACTTTTAAACACTGTGAAACATGTGTGTGTACTATCTGCGCGTTCCGAAATGAGATGCAATAAGGGCTTCTTCATTATGAAATACACCTGTTGCGTCATTAATAGATTATTTCGGAACACATGGCTATCTCTATTGTGCATGTGCGACGGCCGACGGTACAATTCCACTCGCAATTCCATGCTACATAAGTATACGAAAAAACGAAATCTGCAAGATATTATATCGGTAAGTACCTAACATAATAAAGGTATACTTATGTTTATGCACAAAGTAATTTAAATATAACTTCAAATTCCATAAATTTCAACGTTCCAGATACGATTGCGGCGGATTCGATTGTGCACGACTGCACATGGCCTTCAAAGCGTTTCATGCGCTTCAGCCCCTTTTCGAGTGGTCGCCCCATGCTGCTTGGAGTTAAGAAGTTTAGTGATACTTATTGTTATCTTTTCATATGTATACTTCTTATATATTGTGTATTTTTATACAGAATATATAAGAAGTATATATTTATATATACTTATAAATTGTAACGTGGCAGAATATCACCACGTCACAGCGAGCGCAGAGCGGTCAGGGTAGAGCGTCTCAAGGTTGTGTGTATGTGATCGAGTGCATGGATTAACGACGTTCGCTTCTTTCGAGCAATGACGTGAGGAGAGGAGAGATGACAACGAGAGGATGAAAACACGGAGGACTTCTTCACTCCTCATTCCAAGATGAGAGGAGAAGGAGATGAGCTCCGGCGCTGCAGTAACAGAGACAGATTCACCCAGGGCGCTCTAGTCCGCTCATCGTAAGTCGTCGGACGCAGATGAGGCGGGTGGGGTCTACCTACGCTGGCGCCTTCTGCAGCACGGCTACGCGTGATGGTTGTTCTTCCGCGTGAGCGTTGGAAGTAAAAAGGCAGCTTTGGCGCCCTTTATAACAGACGAGCTCCCGAATCAAAGGCCTAGACAGAAGGATTCGCTGACAGTTATATTCTACTTCGTAATTCGTGCAAAGCCTTGGTAGTGCACGAATTACCTGTGTGAATGCTGGCTGTCTACTCGCGGCGAGCATTTGAATTTCGCGGCTATCTTCTCCAGCATCGATTGTAATTGAGAAGTCGAGCGCGCATGCGTAGCGATCGACGACGCGCGAGGGGAGCGAGCCTGTTGCGGCGCAAGAGCGCGGGCCGTCGGCCCACGTGAACCGATCAACAGGAGCGCGCGCTGTTCGGCGTCTCGGGAGTACGGGAGCGCGAGGCAAGTGACGAGAGCGCGAGCCGGCACTCTCCTGCCCCGGCTGTTCCAGCTCGGAAATCTTTGCAGCTAGCTCCCGAGGGGTTCCTTTGTGTTAACTTCTTTGTGCAACTCGTGCTTTTGTGGGTCTCCTGGTTATCTGAGGATCACGAGGTCTTGGTCGCCTGGACTAGAGGAAAAGGTCAGTGAGTCGTTCCTTTATTAGACTAAGTTTCCTCGCGGGTGCTAGTGCGCAGTTCCACGCGTGACTTCGGGTGTGCGAAGTCCTTTGTCTCGTGGACGCGAAAGATCAGCGAGCGCGGCTACCTCAGTTATCTTGGATGTCTTTTCGTAATTAAGTTCGGTTATTTCGTAGAGCGAATCAGTGCGTGATTGTGTATACCTCGGGCTACCTTCTACGCGGATATCTCCGACGAAAGGCTATCTCGTCGTCCCGGCGTGAACGTGGCGTGAACCTGGCCCTCTGATATCTCGGGTGGAAGGTTATCTCGTAGTAAGTCCGCGGACAACGGGCTATCTGCGTAGTACGGGAACTCGCGGTTATCTATAGTGACGTTAGTGCGAATCGGTAGTGAGTTGCGGTTATACGCGGTAGTGCGTCTCGGGAATACGTCGGCGAGGACAAGGGGGGCCTCGCTCGACGTCGCGTTATTAGGATAAGGCGCGAGGGGTGTAGTAAGCCGTCGGACGCGGACAGGCCCTCGGCCAAACGTAGATTACACGGGCGTGATCGAACTAAGTGTGGGCAATCACGTTCATAGGTTTAAGGCGTGCGAGAAGAGTCAACGGACATTGAAAGTGTGTGGCCAGTGGGCAGTGTGAAAGTTACCTTGAGACGCGCGAGAGTCGGGTTGTCTTATCAGTGGATATCTTGGCGGTTTAGGAATTAAATAGCGATTTTATTAGCGAGCGGTATTCAGATTGGTGACGTAGAGGACAATTGTTGGTACGCGTCGAATTCTCTTGCGTGGATCGTGAACGGATATCTTGCGGCTACCTTTTATTTGTGTAAATAATATTACATCTGAGTTGAATAAAGAGTGCACTGAAATAAAGATAACCTAGAGGTGTTTCTATCCGAACCGCCCTCTCTCCTTTACCGTGTTGCGGGGCTGGGCTAGCCAGCCGGGCAATTCCGCCTAACTCCCCGGGTTCGGTAAAAGAGTCGCGAGACTCTGACACTTAAAGGTAAGTGTCTGGCGCCACCGGCTTCAGGTGAACCCGAGGAGAAGGGCCGATATCATAACGTTGGTAATCGAGCAAAAATCAACGTTATAAAATACATACTTACTTTATAAATATATTTATTTGAATTGACTTGAAAATTACTATGATATTTATATGAGCGATGAGACAAGTTAATTTATTTTATTTTTAATTTTTCTGAAAGCACAATCTATGCTTTCATTATGGGAATTTGGGTTCGTTTCAGCATTTAGCAGGGAACGAGTACCTTCTGCTCACAAAATGAACAATATAAGTGGTCAATCCTTTGGCAGATCAGTCAAAAGGGTAGCATACAAACTTTCATGTCCATGCGGTCATCCAATTTTAAAATATTAAATTTTTAAAGTCAACATTTGCTACAATATATTTCATATTTCAGAATTGGATGACCGCATGGACATGAAAGTTTGTATGCTACCCTTTTGACTGATCTGCCAAAGGATTGACCACTTATATCGTTCATTTTGTGAGCAGAAGGTACTCGTTCCCTGCTAAATGCTGAAATGACGCCAATTTCCCATAAGGAAAGCATAGGTTGTGCTTTCAGAATAATTAAAAATAAAATAAATTAACTTGTCTCATCACTCACATAAATATCACAGCAATTTTCAAGTCAATTCAGTCATCCACTTGACAGTTATCATTCTTTCAACCATGGAAAACCTTAGTATCGTATCGAGTTGGGATCTTGGTGGGGTGTTAAATTTTTTATATCGTTTTGTTTCAATGAAAGATGACTATAAATTATAGTGTAATTTTCCACTAGTATCGAATAATGTACTATTTTGCACATTTGAACGAAGTGTCCAAAGTTGAAGCTGAAATTATTAATTGTTATATTAATTTTTTCCTTCCCTGCCGGAAAATAGACCATATCATCTGTCCTCAAAACTAACTCCTGTCCAGAGTTTTCAAACGGAATTTATTTTGATATCTTAGCATAGTCTGCGCAGATTCTGTTTGTTATGGTAATTGATTTTTGAGCTGTTTGATGTGCTTGTTGGCTTTATCGATCTCTCCGAGGCAATCGTGTAGAAAAGGGTTAGAATAAAAAGGCCCTTTTCTTATATCGTCAACGTTTCGGCGAACATTGTCGCCCTCATCAGGACACTGTCGAAAGTTTTTATTGTAAATATAAATATAAAGTTACAGAACAATTTTTTAAAAAACAATATTTTTAGAGAACTTACATATCGGAGCTGTCGTGATTTTTGTACATCTCAATGATGTTTTTCCCCCGGCTATTTAATAGCGGGGGACGAGAGACGCCGAGCGACACAGTTATTATTTGTATTGCTCTGTCAGCTAATTTCTCAGAAGTGAGGAAGTAGCCAACAGCCGTCGCTTATATATAATGCGCGCGATTCCTGATCTTTAGCGCGGTTTTGTTTACAAGTGACGTCACACATCACCTCATCTGTTCGATGTACATAAACAGAATATATGTATTCACATTTAACTTTTCAGCTGGTAAATCAAGTGTGTGTATACATTATTTAGTTTTTGGGTATCCTCCTTTTTATTTATACCGTTTTTCTGTAAATGTATGTACATCATTTCCGAGATCAATCTTTTATTTAGATTACTCTCCCTGTCTTTAATACGGTAATCTTCGAAATTGAAAACATGGTTGTACTTTTCTTTATGCTCGGAAATGACATTGTCTTTGGATTTCCTATGCTCCTCCACACGTGAACATACATTTCTTTTTGTTTGGCCGACGTATGTGGCAGTGCAGTCATTACATTTAAGTTCGTAAACAACATTATTTTCCAAGTGCTTTTCTTTTTTATCTTTACCCTTTACAATAATATTGCACATCTGACTATGTATCTTCGGAATAGTTGTTATGTTGTTACGTCTCAAAGAATGCTGCACACGCTCATAGAAACCGCCGATGTATGGTATGCCAACGCAATTACGATATGTATTATCCCTTGACCGTTGTTGTGGTTGTCTCGTTGTTTTGACTTGCGACAGTCGTTTTTTGACATATTTATTAATGAACTCAACAGGGTAATCATTTTCGAGCAGCAAATTCTTAACAATATTAATGTTTTTCTGATGAAAACATCTACTTGATAACCTTACTGCTCGATAAATTAAATTGTACACCATGGCAATTTTTTGGTTAATCGGATGTTGAGATTTAAAATGCAAAAATCTGCCAGAGAAAGTTGGTTTTGTGTACCAATCAGTTTTTATGTTACCTGCTTCATTCACCAATAAAACGTCTAAAAAGCTTATGGATTTGTTTACTTCCATTTCATGTGTAAATTGGAGTCTATTGTTATATGAATTGAATATTCTTAATGTTTCATTTACTTTTGTTCTTGGAATACAAGTGATAATATCATCGACATATCGGAAAAAGAACACTGGTTTATACGTTAATTTCGAAATACATTCCGTTTCGAGATCATCCATGACAATGTCAGCGAACAGTCCCGAAATCGGAGAACCCAACCCATAGGTGTGCCAAAAAGTTGTTTGTAAAATTTACCATTAAACTGGAAGTACGTATTCTCCATAAGCAGATCGCAAGCATGCAAAATTTCATCAAGTGGAATTTCCAACTTCCTTGCTATATGTGCATATCGTCTTTCAATGCTTTGCATGACTAGTGTCTTGTCGATGTTTGTATACAATGACTTTACATCTAAGCTGACAATACAGTGGTCATTCGGAATATTTATATTTCTTATTTTTTCTATGAATTCGTAGCTATTTTTTATGTACGAGTTCGGCTTATCTATGCTATTTTTTAAAACCTTGAATAAATATTTTGGTGGCGCTGCCGAGCACGCTAAAACTAGCTGTTTATGGCATACAGTAGCGCGCTGTCGAGTACGACATGGTGGAGTGGGGGACACCGTCATTGTCTCTACCGAGCGTAGATATAAGAGAATAGACCGTGGGAGTGGTGGAGGCAGCCTGTAGAGCTCCGCGAAGTACGAAAATATTTTGCAAATATTAGTTTTGTGAACTTTGTCGATCTGTCCGAGGTAAACTTTGTAGGAAAAAGGTGAAAAAAAACTTACACCATTTTTTCCTTTTTCAACGTTTCGGTGAACATTGTCACCCTCTTCAGGAAAATGTAAAAGACGTACAACAATGAGTCTATCTAATGTTCTCTTCCCCGGCCCGTCGTGGCGGAGGAAGGAGGAACGGGAAGCGACAATACGATGTTTTGATTCCGGCTTCCTCACCTACTGTATCGATAATCATAAAAATCATATCGATAAAAAATTATTGATACAGTAGGTGAGGAAACCGGAATCAAAACATCGTATTGTCGCTTCCCGTTCCTCCTTCCTCCGCCACGACGGGCCGGGGAAGAGAACATTAGATAGACTCATTGTTGTGCGTCTTTTACATTTTCCTGAAGAGGGTGACAATGTTCACCGAAACGTTGAAAAAGGAAAAAATGGTGTAAGTTTTTTTTCACCTTTTTCCTACAAAGTTTACCTCGGAGAGATCGACAAAGTTCACAAAGCTAATTACTAAAACACCGAGGGATAAAGCCATTTGAATACAGTGTATTACACTTATTCACATATACATTTTGCAAAAATATCTTAATAAAAAAAATATAATTGTCGCTTTCTCACTGTATATTCGATATTAACATTTCGATATTAACAACAAACGTAAATAACTGTGTTATATCACAATTCTTACTATATTCATGTAATTTTCGTTCTTTTCTGTGTTAATTTTGACCGTTCCAGTTCCCCGGTTCTACTTTCCAAGACGTTTCCGCGGTCATAACATGCGTTGATTTAATTTTTCCTTAAGCTGTATATTTTCGTGTTCGGTAGACTTCAATTTAAGCTTCGTTTCTTGAAGCATTGCTTTAGTTTTGTGAAAGATTATTACTAAGTCTACCTATGTCTTTCTTATCCATTTGTGAGGTTATGCACCTTGCATTTGTTGGTATCTAGTACACACTTTTTCTGTAGTATCAATAAGTCTTTTACCGAGTTGATCCAATGATTTTTTTAAACCCTCAATAACTTTATTCCATAACTTTTTTAATAATACAGCTGTTTCTACACTATGTCAGTAAAACCTTCATTCTCTTCCAATTTAACAATTACGTTTGCCCGCGCAAACGTCTTGAAAAGTAGAACCGGGGAACCGGAACGGTCAAAGTTAGCACAGAAAAGTCAAAATTAGCACAAAAAAGTTCGAAAAATAAATGAATTGTTTCTTAAATAAATAATAAGAATTGTATTATAACACAGTTATATTTACGTTGCCGGTAATTAAATTGGGAACGATTGGTCTCTCTTTGAAATGTTAATATCGAATATTAAGTGAGAAAGCGACAATTTTATGATATTTTAGTTTTTGATTTTTCACCCAAAAACGGAGGCTTCCGCAATTTTTTAATGTGCTGTTCCTAACGTTGTTAATGATTCCGCAATTAATGGTATTTTTTTATTAAGAATTTTGCAAATTATTTTCGTACTTCACGGAGCTAGCCTGTAGTTGACTGCAATAGATACTTAGAGAGAGACAGAACGTTTAGCTCTGCGTTTAGTGCGCCGCTATCCTTGTCTAATCGCGCAAGCGCTCGTTGACCTGAAGACCAGCATAGTTGTTAAATTTCGAATATTTATGTTGTACATTAACTGCATTTAATTTTAATTATATTCAGTTCAAAATTAAATTTGCTAGATAATCTCAATGTTGAATACCATTCTTTTAATTATGTAAACATGAACAAATGAAATATTTTTTACAGCTGCAATAGCCTCCTACAAATTATCCTATACAGAAGGGAACTTCAACATTGTGCTTAAGCGATTTTTTAACACTGCTAAAAGCAGGTTACAAAAACGTATTCTTGACGAACAAGAGCAGGAAGACTAGACTATAATCTAATACCAAAAATCGTAAATTATTTGTTCAGTTTATTTAAAGGTAGTTTATTTAATCCAAAATCCGAGGAAGCAGGCAACTGCTAGTGCTCCGGTGATTATGGCTACCAGCAATTTTGATATCCGATTGGATATGATAACAGTATTTTGTATTATTATTTACATTTCTGCGACTGGATATGCGCAACTGCTACTGACGCAGCAAAGTTTTGTAAACTTATGTATATGCCTTATAATGCCAATTATTAGTAAATAATCAACAGTTGTTTAATTTTGTAAGGTCAGAAGGTAATTAAACTACGATAAATAACGCATAAGCTTTCAACTAATTATTTTATAGCCGTGCCACTCGAAAGGAATCCTTTTTTATAGCTCATGTGAATTGATTAGACTGCAGGTTTTCTAAATGAATTCTTTTTACTAGCATTAATACATTCAAACACAGAAGAGGTTTCGTAATAAAGATGTCGGAATATAAATTACTGATCAGCAAAATTCTTTTTGATAACATTTATTAATGATGTACAGAGTACGGGATAAGTAAAAGAGTTCATTTTGATAGCATTTATTAGCGATGCACAGAAAACGGGTTTTGTAAAAGAACTCTATTTGACAGCATATGGAACTCTAAAGCAGAGTACGGCATTAGTAAAAGACTTCTTTTTGACAGCATTTATTAATGATGCACAGAGTACGGGTTTTGTAAAAGAACTCTATTTGACAGCATATGGAACTCTAAAGCAGAGTACGGGATTAGTAAAAGACTTCTTTTTGATAGCATTTATTAATGATGCACAGAGTACGGGTTTTGTAAAAGAACTCTATTTGACAGCATATGGAACTCTAAAGCAGAGTACGGGATTAGTAAAAGACTTCTTTTTGATAGCATTTATTAATGATGCACACAGTACGGATTCCCAAAAAGAATTCTTTTTGATAGCAAATATTACACATAAAGAGAGAGCAGGTTTTGTAAAAGAACTCTTTTATTGTATTTTTTCATCTTCAATAGTATTACTTTAAAATTACACACTAATTTAGATTATGTAAAATATTTTATTAAGAATTCTTTTAACACACTTTATAAACTTTTCAAAGCGGACATTCGCGTAATCTTAGAGAATTCGTCTAGAACTCTTTTTAAATTCTTTCAAAAAATTAGAATTTAAATAGAGTTCTTTTACAATTCTTATAGAACCCTCACTGCTTATTGGGTAAATACCTTTAATTGTTTTTAAATGTTACACTCACTTTATGCATATTATTTATGCATAAAAGTGATGTATAAAACTTGTATTTGAAAGCAAAAATATAGTTTGTAGAGCACCTATATATCTATTAATTTTTTACAACACTAACAATTTTTCTTTTTCTTCAGGTTTTAACACTGTCATAACCCCTTAAGTCGCGTTAGAAACCCCTAAAACTCATAATATGCGTTAGATATTTCTTTTTTGAATAATAATGATTCAAAAATAACTATTTGCTGTGCAGACGGTGTCGAAAAAATAATTATTATTGCAATAATAATACATAAGCATATGTACATTAATGTTTTAAATTTATAACTTATTTAGTTGATGTTAATGATTCTTTCTAATTTAGGTATTATATGCCATTTAGAAGTATTGAATACTTCCTGCACCCCCCCCCCCCAAATCAACCTTTTAATGGTAAAAAGCTGGCAAGTATAAAATCGTTTCTTTCTGTAAGAATTAAAGATTAATTTTATAACTTTTGATAACCTTAATGTCACAAAAATTCTTAGAGTTTACTTTATTTATACGGTGTAACGTGGAATTTTCCGGCCCGCACGGGGATTCCAGTTATTTACAAAGTATTTCTAAGATACGCGGCTTTCTTCCTTCTCTCTGGCTCGTGGTATTCCTGCAATGGTGAAAAGCGGGAAGTATGGTGGCAATTGGGTCGTAAATTGTTAAACACAAATATATTAGATAATAAATCACGAATATATTCTATTTGCTTATTACACAGATTTATTCATGCAAACATATTTGAATGACTCGAAATAAAGCATGGGCACGCGGCCAAATTACTAAGTCCAAGGCTGCTTGATGATGCTAAAGAAATGGGGCCGCGAAAGTTCCTCTACGATGATTCTATTTAATAATTGAAAATCAAAGGTAAGTCACCGGCCAGGATCTGAAAACGCGAACTCCTCTATACGTCACAAGAGCCTCGATCCTCTATTATGCTCATATCATCCGCCATGAAACAACTATTCTCCACAAATATGTACAATAAAATATGACCAATTTCCTCTATGATAATGTTCAACCGCAACTCCTCTATTAAATTTTCCTCCACAACGTGAATTCCACTCCGCCAGGGAATCTCCAAAATGAACCGTCCTTCAAAACTCCTCCAAGAAAAACTCGAACAGTCACTCAAGATGGCTTCCAAGGGGAAAGAAAAACCAATAGCTGCTAAAATCAACTGAGTTCACCAAGTACCAGTGACGGAATGGCCGAGGCCGACGCTCCGATCGAGGAAGGATGCCGCGTTTTCCCACCCGACCTCCTTCTTCACGGAAACGCAAGCCCGGCCTCCAAAATTACATAATTGGTCCTCTTTTCTAGAATAATCCCCTATTGGTTTGTCAGAACTACCACCGATCTATTTCTGTATCTATGAGTTTCCCCCAGTACCCTCTTTTCCAAATCCTAATTTATTCATTGGCTTAGAATTCGATCATCGTCCTCCATGTGTTTCCTTAATATACAAATTCGCGCCCCCTTTATGAATATCGATCAATCAATCAATCATGCCGATATCCATCCGGTGGCTCCACCTATAGATAATCTATAAACCGCGCGATATTTGAAAAGCCTCTATTATCCTCGAGTAAACCCTAGAGATACATATATCGAGTCCTCATAGATTCCTAGTCCGTATATTCCTCTATACATCTCTATGACGTCCGCAAGTCAACATAAAGTCAACTCTAAGCGCTCCAAACGCCGTCAACTTCGCGCCACTATATTCATCTCTCTCTCTCTCTCTCTCTCTCTCTCTTGATCTCTCTTGATCTCTCTTCTTACGTTCTCGATCCTCTCTCTCTCTCGATCTCTTATCTCTCTCTCTCGTTCTCTCTCTCTCTCGATCTCTCTCTCTCGATCTCTTTCTCTCTCTCCTCTCTCACTCTCTCCCTCTTCTCTCCCTCTCGTCTCTCTCTCGCTCTCTCTCTCACTCTCTTCTCTCTCTCGATCTCCTCGATCATCTCTCTCTCTCTCATCTCTCTCTCTCGATCTCATCTCTCATCTCGTCTCTCTCTCTATCTCGCTCTCAGACTCTCTCTCTCTCTCTCTCTCTCTCTCTCTCTCTGTCTCTCTCTCTATCTCGCATAGACTCGATTCCCACTCTCGCCAAATGTCTCTCTCCCGTGCGCGCCAGCTCTCTCTCTCTCTCTCTCTCGCTCACGCTCACACTCGCGCTCTTCCTTCTACACACCGCCGCATGCATGTAACCGCGTGCGCGCGGCCGCCGGCTTGCTTCCTGCCATGCCCCCTCTCGAGCGCCGACGCGCTGCGTAGGTGTGACTAGAGATCTCACATCCTGCGCTCCGCACGCGGTCGGTCAGAGGCAACTCCTTCGAGCGCCATCGAGCGCTGGCTCCGCTCCAGGAGCTGTTAACTCGCCGAGAGTGAGTCAGCTGGCCATACAGTAATGTTCACGACGCAGCAATAATTATTGCTACGTCGCAATAGCCCCCACAAAACTTTGAGTATACCTGAATATCCAAGTTTTCCTACATAAATCTCTACAACCTCTACGAAAACCTGAAACAGAAAATCCTCTACCACCTTCTAGAACTCTGCATGAACCTGAAACAACAAAAAAAAACCTCTAATTCCACTATAAAAATCCGCCAGATAGATAGATTTGGACCAACAACTCAAATAATAAACCACCATTTGCATATAAACTATTTATTTTCAAAAAAACAAAAAGAACTATCCGAAGGGGGGGTCAACCTTCGGATGATGGCCTTTAAATTCCCGAACAATGCGCCCGAGAGAATCGGCCGGCTCTCTCGGCGGGAGGTCTCGGCTTCCACCGAGCCACCCCACCGGCTACGCCTCCCTCACGGGGAGTCCGCGGTACCGCCCCCGCAGATGATGACGGAGCAATCTCCCTCTCCTCCTCACGACGTGCCTGCATGACTGAAACGAAATAAAAAACCACAATAACGTTCCTCCATCCTCCATTTCCCCTATTTCCTCTATAAATTGATTGATTACCAGTCCACGCCGGGGATTTGCGTGGCCGGCTCCTTTCTGCCCTCCACCGAGCCTGGGCCTCCACTGGATTATACAGCGGAATGTGGGGGCCAGGCTGGGCACCCCTCACAGGAGCTTCCCTGATGGGAGATCCGGGAGGCGAGGGAGAGCGAACCCGGGCGGACAGCTCGAACGACGACTCATAGTCGTCCAGCGTGAGCTGCCGCCGCGGATTATACCGCCTCCTCTTTCCGTTCGCCCCCCGGAACATCGGATAGGGGTCCTCCACTGCCCTGGCAACCTCCCTCGCTCGTTCATTGGAGATGGTGACCTCCAATGAGGTTTCCTCCAATTCCTCCATCTACCACAACAAAACAAATGGTATATCCATCTATCTATCTATTCCTCCAGATATTCATTCCTCTACCTAACTATCGAATACCTCTATAGAAGCCGCCGAAACGGGCTCCTCCTCCATACCCACGAGAGCGTCCAACTCCGCCACCGCTTCCCGAGACTCCTCTGCCTCCGCACTCACACCTGGCACGCTCCCGGTCTCCCCAGGGAGGTACAACATCCTCACCGGGGCCACCTCAAACGTTTCCGGTTGAGGGTCAACCGAGTACGGCCGCCGGAGAATTCTCGGGGCGCTTGAGGGAGGGCCCAGAGACCACCGCTTATCGGCCTCCCCCGAAAGCCGCAGCTCCTCCATCCGCCGAGCCCAAATCTCGGTGGTTGCCGTCATATCCGACGAGGGGCGGCTTCGGCGTCTCTGCTCCCGCATCCCCTCGAGTTCCTGCTCCCGAAGGATATCCTCCTCCAACTCATCGGACCAGGACTTCGTGTATTTGGCCATTTTCCTCTATAATCCTCTATACCACAAAAAAAAACATAGGAATTATATCACCTATACTTTCTACATTTCCCCTCCCTAAACGAAACGTCACAGACGACAACAAAACCTTTACTTACAACACAGTACAGACTAGGGTGACACAAAAATGCACGTGAGTGCCGAATCCCGTTTCCCATAAGCCTAACCGATAGTCTAGAAGCCGACGAGGCCGACCGAGTTTTTATTTTTTCGATTGAACAATTTTTCGTGCTGTCGCGAGCCTTGCAAAGTTGACTAAATTTTTGTGACCTAGTGTAGTAAAGTGACTGAAAAAATTAATAAGGGGATAAACAGAACAATACACAGTATTAGTACGATTTATGGTAGGGTATGCGGGGCTCTCTAGGTACCTCCGACATCTGGCTTGACCGAGGGTTCGAATTTTCCTCCGCAGCTACCTTTTTTTCCCTCTTTCCTTTCCTTCCAAATTTCGGCACTGCGTAGTACGGGTGCTCAACTTAGTCTTTTCGGAAAGAGAGAAATCAAGCAGAGGAAGAGGGAGAGTCGCAGCGCCGCTAGTTGTGTTCCACTGAGTAAGAGAACATTCTTAACCAGCATCTGCAGTACTGTACGAGTATACCTGGAGTATACATACAGCCAAGATCCACGGCCGTCCAACATGTGTCGCGTCTCTGAGCTTCGGACAGCAAGGGTCACTAGAAGTATCATGTCAGCTTATCCTCAAAAAAAATTTACTACTTTCACCTATATTTTTAAACTGAAGCCGTTACTTTATTTGATTGTACTCGCCATTCTAAACACTTTTTCTGAAAAATTTTTTCGGAAATCACTTTTACATGAATGTGAGGATACTGTGTTTAAATTTGAAGGCTCTAGCAGCAACGGAACGGACCTTAAAAAGCCTCCAAACATCAAGCATTTTAGAGCAAATCGGCACCTGTTCACTTTCTTAATTATTATTATTTTTGGACCAAACTTTTTCCAATCTATTGGTATCTATGCTGTAAGAAGATTACTGAAGGCAAATGTGAAATAGCATTAATAGTTTGTAAGTTATGTTCAAAAACGTAAGAACACCTGCTTACCCTACGCTAGTCCCTATTAAAAACTTTAAGTGCTGGCGACAGCACGAAAAATTGTTCAATCGAAAAAATAAAAACGTGATCAGCCTCGTCGGCTTCTAGACTATCGGTTAGGCTTATGGGAAACGGAATTCGGCACTCACGTGCATTTTTGTGTCACCCTAGTACAGACAGCATCAGCTGAAATAAAACCACTACATTCCTCCATCCGCCATACCGCCATGTGGAAAAATAATACCTCTACCCCGCGGAGCTATATATTTCTTTAACTCGTTAACATATGCCATTGCATTTTTCCGCTTATCCGCTATTTCCAAAATGTACACTAAGGGTGATCGTTTTTTCAAAATCTTGAATGGGCCGTCATATTTCCCCGCTAACTTGGAAGAAACTCCGTCTACACCTTTTGATAGCATATGCAATTTCCTCCACACCAAATCCCCCACGTTAATTTCAGCCGGTTTCCTACCACGATTGTAGTGTCCAGCTTGTTTTAACCGTGCTTCCTCTATATGTTTAGCCACTAAGTCACGTAGTGCATCCAGTCTTTTCATTCGATCCGTCCACAATTTTGGATCCAACGGCACTACGTTTCCTCTATCCTCTACAGATTTCCGCCGTGATTTAATCAGCTGTGGTTGTCTTCCATAGTTTAAGAACGCCGGTGACACCTTTGTGGTTGCTTGCACCGCAGTATTGAAAGCGTGCCTTAATTCCCCTATATGTTGATCCTATAACGTATGATTCTGCCACACATACGAGGCAATCATGGTTTTCAAAGTTCTGTTACTTCTCTCCACAGGATTCGCTTGTGGATGGTACGGCGGCATGGTCACATGTTTCATCTTGTATTCCTCTAAAGTATCCGCCAAAGTTTTATTAAGGAATTCCTTCCCGTTATCGGTTAACAAATAATCGGGGACTTCCCATCTAAGTAGAATCAATTCCTCAAACACTTTAGCTACCGCTTGACCCGTAGCTTTCCGAATGGGTTTTACCTCTATCCACCTAGTGAATAAGTCCTGGAAAACAATAAGATACTTATTCTGGCCTGTACTCAACGGGAATTCCATTAGATCTGCCGCCACTACCGCCCATGGGCGTTCCACAATTCGGTTTCCCATCAGACCCATAGGACCTGACTGTACTGACTTATACTTCTGGCAAATTTCGTATTCTTGAATGAATCGACGAATCTCGTACCACATTCCTGGCCAGTAATACTCACGAGCAATTCTATCGTAGGTCTTTTCAAAACCCAAATGACTAGCTGTAAAATTACTGTGCGCTTCCACCATAACCTGATTTTTATAATCACACGGTACCACTAACCTCCAACCTTCCTTCTGGAACGCTATGGGATCTAACAACGGATCATTCCTATATTTATACAATAATCCATTATCTACCCTCCATGTGGAATATTTAGTTGGAGTATCCTGTACTTCTTCCCTACGTTGTAAGTACCAGTCATCCTTAATATCCTCTATCATTAACCCCGATTCCTCTATCACAAATCTCTAGATAAAGCGTCTGGAACATGGTGTAGAGCACCCTTCTTATGGATAACCTCAAAATCCCATTGTTGGAGTTCCAAGGCCCATCTGGCTAATCTACCAGTAGGATCCTTCAAATTCTGCAACCACTTTAACGCACTATGATCTGTTACCACTTTGAAATGATAACCCTCTATGTATGGCCTCAATTTTTTAATTGCCCAAACCATCGCCAAGCATTCTTTCTCGGTAGTTGTATAATTCCTCTCTGCCGAAGACAATACTCTGCTCAGATATACTACAGGGTGCTCACCATCCTCCATTCCTTGGGTCAAAACCGCTCCAACCGCAAAATTCGACGCATCACACTGGATTGTAAAGGTTTTAGAAAAATCCGGGCGAGCAAACACAGGAGCATTTGTTAATGCTTTTTTTAATTCCTCAAATGCCTGTTGTTGCTCCTCTTCCCAATTCCATTCTTTCAGGTTCTTGACATTCTTCAGCAATGGCACTTTTAATTCCGCATCATGTTCCAGAAACCGGCTATACCACCCAATCATCCCCAAGAATTTCTTCAATTGCGTTTTGTCCTTGGGGGTGGATAGTCCATAATTGGAGCAATTCTCTCTGGATCTGGTCTCAAACCTTCTCTATCCAAAAGATACCCCAAATAACGCACTCTGGAACAACCAAATTCACATTTCTTCCGGTTGACCGTCAAATCAGCCTCTACAATTTTCCGCAATACTAATTCCAACCATTTAATATGCTCCTCAAAATCATCCGCCACCACTATAACATCATCTAGATAACCAAAAATATGCGGTTCAAATTCTGGCCCAAATAAGGAGTCAACCAAACGCTGAAATGTGGCAGGGGCATTCGAAAGCCCAAAAGGTAAACGAGTAAATTGCCACAAACCACTACCCGGCATTACAAAAGCCGTATAACGTTTGCTATTTTCCTCCATTGGAATCTGAAAATACGCTTTCTTCAGGTCAATTTTCGAAATGTACCTAGCGTGCCGCAATTTATCCAGAATCCCGTCAATTGATGGCAACGGATAAGAATCTTTTTTTGTCAGCTTGTTAACATCCCTGTAATCAATACAGAAACGAACATCGCCGTTTTCCTTAAAGACGATCACTGGAGCGCTACTAAAATCACTATTCGATTCCTCTATAACCCCAATCCGCAACATTTCCTCTATCTCCTTCTTACCTGCATTCCACCTTTTAGGAGACCATCTCCTGAATTTATGCTTAACAGGAGCATCCCCTAAATACACAATTTTGTGCTCCGCCAGATTCGTAGCATTCAGCCAGACCGGTGGATCCTCAGGCAAATATTTCTTAACTATTTCGATAATTTTCTCATGCTCTTCCATTTTCAACTCAGACAATCTTGCACATTCCGCTATCAATTTTGGTTTGCCGTAAGCACCATTTTCCTCAAAAGAATACCAAATGCCACCATTGATCCTCCATAGATTCTTCCTAAAACCAATATCCAAAGCCCAATCTCGGCAGAAATCCACACCAAGAATGAAATCGTGACCTGGATCATCCATCACAATACAATCTAAAATCCTGGATTTTCCCTCTATGTCTAGCATTATTTCCATACTGCCTCTCACTGGAGTAACCTATCCTGTCACTCCACTAATAAATTTATTACAAGAGACTATTTTGTCAGCAAATCTTTCCGCTATTTCATACTTCATCAAGGACACCATTGCTCCGCTATCCACTAACGCAACATACTCTTTCCCTCCAAAATTTACAATCAGGAAATTTCTGTTTTCCGTAGTGGTTATGACAGCGCCTTGAGTTACCAAATGAGATTTGCCTCTCGAATTCTTCGAATTCGTTTTGCCCTCTGCCTCCATACATTTATCTACTCGTTTCCCCACATCACGAAAGGAAGTAGTCAAGGGCTCGGAGTCACTATGTTGACAATCCTCCACGTTATATCTACTTCTGTTGTCAGCATTGTACTCCAAATCCCACGAAGGATCTCCTCCATTCAGTGCCAACTCCCGTAGCTTCCATCCGGAGTCGAAGTCTGTCTCCTCCATATTTCTATTTCTTTATCGTCGAACACCACGTCTGTCTTTTGGAACACCTCCTTTCGACACATCTTTTTCAATCTCCAAACAGGACTTTCCTGATGGCACACCTGCTGTCTTATCGAGATTATTACCACTATTAAAAGCCACAGGTTTAAATATTCCACCATTGTCCTCTATAATTTCACTTCCTGCAGCCAGATTTGCTTTCTTTTGAAACTCAGATACATTCATGAGTGTTTTGGCTACTATTTTTGAATTAGCACGCAACTCCGCCGATGGTGCATCACTGAGTAATAACAAATCCATTCTATCTTTATGAGTCGTAACATTCACTTTATTACTACTCTTCTTCTTACTCAATTTCTTCTTTCTTGTCTCTGCATTATTACCGCTATTACTGCCGACATCATTTCCACTACTTCCTATCTTATCTCTATCGACCGTAGGTCTTCCCAATTGCATTTCTCCTCCAACAGTAATACCTTGCGTGATATTAACTAATAGATCCGCTATCATCGATGGAGAACCTGATTGCTTAGTTCTATTCGACGAATTACTACCCCAATTGGCCATCAAAGATTCATCGATTCCTCTATTTACCTCTATTAAACCACTATCCTTGCTTCCACCATTATTACCAATTCCTATATGCTCGCGGAGGGCAGAAAATTGAACTGTCGATTCAAAACGTCACAATCAGGGCATTCTCTGGCTGTAACTCCAGGTTTATTGCACAGTTGGCAGAAAATATCTGAATTCTCTCGAGCTGGACAACGATTTGCCTTATGACCCAACTGCTGGCACTTAAAGCACTTCGTATCAGGACATCTGTTGGCAAAATGGCCTTCCTTTCCACAAGAATAACATTTCTTCGGACCTTGCTGAGAATTCCCTCGCTGACCCTGAAAAGTCCCTCTACCCTGAAAATTTCCTCCATTTTGACCTCTATTACCCTGATTCCCCATGTTGCTGGCGTTGATCATTCTGATTTTGGTTTAAATTATTCACATTCTGATTCACCGCCACCTCCATCTTAGCTTGTTCCTTCACCGGAGACTCATTCAGGCTGTTCGCAACTTCAGTTTTACTGACCACTGGCTTCTTGGAAGGTTTATTCTTTGCTGGCTTAGGCAACACAGTATCCTCTACCGCCATTGATTTAATTACCTTTTCCTCTCCCTCCTTTGGGATGAAAACAGCGTTTGGAAGCTTCATTTTATCCTTTGAAGGTGGAGGCTCCCAATATTCGTTAATCTCCTTGACACTTTCATACTGCCGACCATACCTTTCAATATCCTCCAAAGACGTAATTTTCATGTTTACCATGAAATTCCGATACTCTGATGGAATTCTCTCGAAGGCCATGCCTACTAGTTCTCTGTATTCCGGAGGATTATCCAGGTGATCCACTATGTATTTGAAACAGTCTATAAACGCTGTTATGGGCTCCCCCACACCTGGAGTTCTCCGCATTAAATCATTATAAATGTCTCGTTGTCTAATTTCGCCAATGAAATGATTTATGAATGCCACCATTAGCTGCCGCCATGAAGAAACTTCTTTGCCGCTTTGGGGTTGCCGTGGCAACGGCCTGGCCATACTGTACTATATAGTGATACAGTCATGGTAGGGGCGTCGCGTGCGGAGCAGCGCGGGCTCTCCGATCTACTACATGAATAACAGCTCGTGTCACCTCTGTTGTGCTATGTGTTCTGGATACACTCAGCGAGCTCGGCGGCTTTCGTGGCTACAATATTCGCCTTATTTTTGCATTTTATACACTTTTAATTGTATTAGAATCCGTTTGACGGATGTATTGTAACGTATATATAAGATCGATTTTAGCTGTAAACTTAGTTGACTTTTGTCCTTGGCCGGTGCCACATTACCACCGAGTGGCACCGGTCGCGCTTATCAATTTTGTTTTTCGAGCGTCACACCTTGTAAGTTGTAAATTTTTGTAGCGATTTTTATAACTATTATTAAATTCTTTTGTAATTTTCTTCAAATTTGCGAATTGTAATTTTTAGCGCCGTCTGCGGTTTTTACGTCGTCGATGTAGTTCACGACTCATTTTAAACTTTGGTAATTTAATTTGTTTTAGTTATCATAATTTCTAATTGTCTTGTAATCCTTAATAATAAATTAATTTGCTTAGCCACTGATGAGGGGGTAAAATACCCCGAAACGTATGGCGTAGTTATTAACATTTGGCTCGAAGAGACGCATTTTTATTAACCTTTCAATCTTCCATCATCGAGCGATAGAGTCAGTTTCAAACAAACTTCTTTCCTCTTTACTCTATACCAATTTGCCGCTATACCGGTAAATAAGCAAACCGCAGCCGTCAGCATTCTCTCATCAGGAATATTTTCACTGCGTCGGCAATTCTCCATCTGATCCAGAAAATTTTCCACCACCACCCTATCTTCTTTACCATGAAATTTGTGACACCAACTCTGCAGCGTCTTCACCAAATTCCCATGGTAATGCGTAGACCTGAAATCAATTCCAGAATTGCCTCTATGATCTCTGAAGACGCAACGGTCATGATCCGGACTCAAATGCGTACCTCTAAAATCTTCTCTTTCTTCGTCATTCCAGGTACCATTATCGAGGGTACTCGACCGCTTCACGTAATTACTACCCGTGTTCGAATATCCAAAACCACTATTCACAACATAGGACATTGAAAACACGGTCTTCGTATTATCTCCAGACCCCAATGAAGACTTTGGAGGCACCTGAGATACCGGGAGATTTAAATACATCCCTTATACTCTATTCCTCCACTGTGCATCCTCTACATTGACTACATCCGAGTGTACTTGATCACTCGGATGTTTAAACTTTGGTTTGGTACCAGTGCCCTCCACAGAATGAGTTGTCCCCGAGGTAGTCATCACTGGATCCGAAAAAGTGAAATGTTCTACCGGTGCCGTAGAGTAATACGTCGACAACTCCAGAATATTCCATGACGACGAAGATACTGTCGTCGTTGGAAAATTACACGTCGTTGTAACTATTGTGGTCGTCGGCACGGTCTCCTCTACAGATGAAAGTATCGCCACTATATCCAGATCAGTCTGATCCTCTGCCGCCATTTCTAGAGTTGGTTTTACCAGCCTCTCAGCAGGAGACAAATTTTCCCTTTCATCGACTTCTTTATACCAGGGAACATCCTCAAAACCTTCCACCAACAGGTTTGCTCGAAACAGCCTCTCCGCCAATTCTCTATTTGAACCCAACGTACTCTAGCCGTATTCACGCAATTCGTCCGTGATTTCCTCTATATGTCGGGCCACTATCGCCCGCATTCGCGCTCGAAGTTCTCTCTTCTGCAGCAGCTTTTTCATGCAGTTTCTATATTCTTGCTCCATGGTTGACATCCTCAAGTTAGACAGCAATTACCGCCACAAGAAATGAATCCTCCACAAAACAAATAGGGAAAACTTACCTACGCACACACACTAAAATACAGGGAAATTCGATACGCTCGTAGCGTGAGAAAAAACAATATAAATATACAATACAGGACACCCCAACCCTTGTGGCGGGGAAAAAAAAAATTTTCTGTATGGCAAAGGAAACATGAAAAAACAAAATATCCTCCACAATCTTCCTGAAATTCAAAATTCCACCATACAGATCACAAGCTTCCTGAAATCAAAAAATTCCTCTACACTTGTGCCGCAAAAAAAATCCTCCCGCACGGATTAACAATCTTCCTGTAAATAAAAAAATTCCTCCGCAATCTTCCTGAAAGAAAATTTCCTCTACTGGAAAATCATTCAAATATGTAACTTCCTGAAAGAAAATTTTCCTCCACACAAAATTCAATAATAAAATTTCAATCGATCAATTATCTTCCTGAAAGAAAATTTCCTCCACACAAATTTGAAAATAAAATTTCAATCGATCAATTATCTTCCTGAAAGAAAATTTTCCTTCACACAAAATTCAAAAATAAAATTTCAATCGATCAATTATCTTCCTGAAAGAAAATTTCCTCCACACAAATTTGAAAATAAAATTTCAATCGATCAATTATCTTCCTGAAAGAAAATTTCCTCCACACAAATTTGAAAATAAAATTTCAACCGATCAATTATCTTCCTGAAAGAAAATTTCCTCCACACAAATTTGAAAATAAAATTTCAATCGATCAATTATCTTCCTGAAAGAAAATTTCCTCCACACAAATTTGAAAATAAAATTTCAACCGATCAATTATCTTCCTGAAAGAAAATTTCCTCCACAAAATTCAAACATAATAAATAATATTAAATAATATATAATAAAATGCAACAATGATTCATAACATAAACGATAAATCCCAAAAATCCATCCTGTGTGTGTGTGCGCATAAGGAATAAGGGCCCGCCCAAAACTTTAAAATCCAAAGAAAATCCCAAAACAAGAAACGTGAAGAGGGAAAAAAAATTTTCCACTATGGGTATCCTCCATAAATTCCAATTGTTGCACAATAAAATCCAAACACCAAACATATAATCCCAAACTTGCCACCACAGAACAGGAAAGAAAAAGAAACTTTGAAATTCTCAACCGACGCTTAGCGTCCAATATGGCGTTCACGACCACGTTTCAACCGCCAAGTCCACAAAATGCCCGCCAAATTGACTCCAAGTCGTCTTTGCTAAAATTTCCTGTAAAATTTCCTCCACACAACTTTCCTGCTGAAAAATAAAAATTCCACCACCTAAAGCCGCACGATGGGCGCCATTTGTAACGTGGAATTTTCCCGCCCGCACGGGGATTCCAGTTATTTACAAAGTATTTCTAAGATACGCGGCTTTCTTCCTTCTCTCTGGCTCGTGGTATTCCTGCAATGGTAAAAAGCGGGAAGTATGGTGGCAATTGGGTCGTAAATTGTTAAACACAAATATATTAGATAATAAATCACGAATATATTCTATTTGCTTATTACACAGATTTATTCATGCAAACATATTTGAATGACTCAAAATAAAGCATGGGCACGCGGCCAAATTACTAAGTCCAAGGCTGCTTGATGATACTAAAGAAATGGGGCCGCGATAGTTCCTCTACGATGATTCTATTTAATAATTGAAAATCAAAGGGAAGTCACCGGCCAGGATCTGAAAACGCGAACTCCTCTATTAAAGCAATATATTCAAGCAATTATTCAAGCAATCGATTTGAAATAAATAAATAAGCGTTTAAAAGGGGGAGGATTATAAATATATATGTATTTATATAAACACTTGACCAAATTGCAGCATGTGAAAAGGTACAGTCGGGTACAATTAAAACTTTGAATAACTACGACTGCTGCCACGTTCTGTGCATTCTAGCTGACGTTTGGTGACCGATCACGATAACGCCCTATTTACCGTGGGAGATTAGGACACCATTCTTCCGGTAAATTGGGCGTTGCGTGATGGGTAACAAACATGCTCAGAACGTAGCGCCAATATGTTATTATTCAAAGTTTCAATTTAACCCTATGGTACATGTAATAGAATGGCATGACATTATCACATGACAAATGTGCCCATAATATGTGGTAATATCATGTTTGTCTAAAATTATTATGTAATTTAACAAGATTGTTTCGCATCATGAAAACTTTTTCTTTTATTTATGGAAGCAATGAGCAGATGTACAATCTACTCTACTTAGTAATTCAGTAAATGTGTCGCTATCCTTATTTCATTAAAAATCTATGTCTAGGACGATTATATACAATTATATATGAGATTTAAATTATGCTGATTTACATTCATTAAAAAAAAACAGGAACAAATTCTATCATGTAGAACACAATTCTGTTTGCGGAAAAACTTACCGTCCCGTTCTATCATAGATAACGATGGATATCATTTTCAAATTATGCAAGGTTAACCAAAGTAACTTGTTAATGAAACACCGTTAGAAAATCTCTTAAGCGGTTATGCCTGAGTTAAACCTGAAAAAAACAAATTATTAGTTATTAGGCAAAAAAAATTATTTATAAGTAATATTAAAAAAATTCTTTTTCCTACTTTAGCGGAATTTTTTCGGGCAAAAAGGATTTCAGCAGCTTATTCTACAGTAAATTTGCCTTAAAAAAATCAAATAAAAAATTTTTTGATTTTTTTGAATTTTAACTCAGGCATAACCCCTTAAGTGGTTATGACAGTGATAAAACCTGAAAAAAAAAGAAAAATTGTTAGTGTTGTAAAAAATTAATAGATATATAGGTGCTCTAAAAACTATATTTTTGCTTTCAAATACAAGTATTATACATCACTTTTATGCATAAATATATGCATAAAGTGAGTGTAACATTTAAAAACAATTAAAGGTATTTGCTTACCAAAAATCATGATTTTCATCACTTTGGCTTGCTTGCCACATGTTTCTGATGGAACCGTACCATCAATCCTGATGAATCAAAGTGCCAAATCTTCCTTATGAGTTCTGAAAAACACAAAATTAATATAATTAATTATACATATATTGTCAATATTAGTAATTATAGTGAATGTTACATATGTAAACATACGTAACATTCACTTTGAACTTATCTTTGCCAATTCTGCTCCACTCAGTTTGTGACCATGCTCATAAGGAAGGTTTTTCACTATGGTTCAACAGGATTGATGGTACGGTTCCTTCAGAAAGCTGCGGCAAGTACACAAAAAGCATGAAAAAACTAAATTTGAGTAAAAGGCATTTAAAGTTTATAATGTAAATCGTACAAATGAACTCAGCTATACTTACAGAAACTATCAGGCATACCTAGATATACTTTTTGTACTCAAATATACATACAATAAAGTATATTTGGTGGTACGTGCATATCATACTGTGTGATAATAGTATATAGAAGCTGAGAATAAAATAAAATTGTTCGTTACCTATTCATAATCAAGTTATGCTTATAAATTACAATTACATGCAATACTTACGATTATTAAATACACTTAAAGTTGTTGAAGAGCATATAAAATAATACTCCAGATAGTTAATATAAACTCTCATCTTGCTGACGTGTACTCGTATACCTAAAAGCAAAAAATAAACCAACAAAGAAAAAGCTCATTATGGACACAATTATTACTAATTAATTTCCAATACTTATCTGAATAATTTGTGTACTCTGCAGAAGCTCTTGCATTTTTACAACACCACTGAGGTTATAAGCATTGTTACAGCAGCTAACAGACTAACTGCACTGATCTAGTGTCTTGGATGAAAAACAGCTGTTTGGCTGCTTTCAGCTGCTTTACAGAAAATTCTACTATACCGATCAAACAGTAATCTTTATTCTCGTCCGGACGCTTTGAGGTACAATCTGTTCGAGTGGCAAATTTAAATTTGTTGAATGCCTTTATTTTAACACATTGAGTTTAGTAACATAAAATCACACATAGAAAAATTAATTTTACGGATTTTATTTAATTTACGGAAATAAATTAATAACTCTCGAGTAAAAGACGGTTTGTAAAACGGTTTTTAAGTCATATTTTCAGTAAGATTTCTCATGAAATTACTCTGTAAAAAGTGTGTTAGAACAATCCTTTCCACAAGTTTTTAATGTAATTAAAATATTTATAAATCACGATTTTTCAAAAATTTACTTGAAACAAGTTTATCAGTTTTTTGTCGATATCTTTGAGGCAAATTTTTTCAGCAAAAAACGGCTTTCAGAACCATATTCTACGGACTATTAACTGTGAAAAAAGTGAATGAAAAACATGGATATTTTCAAAATTTTAACACTATCGTAACCCCTTAATCGATTTTTCAGTCTATATATATTTATTACTGTCCTTAAGTGTTTGGACATTCACGGATTCACCTGCGCAATTGAAAAGTGTCACTTCGGCATGCGTAGCCTCGAGTACCTCGGCCACACGGTAACATCAGTAGGTAACGAAGCTAAACCCGAGTACGTCAGCGCTCTTCTCCAATCTCCAGCTCCACAAACAAAGAAACAATTGCAAAGCATCGTCGGCTCTTGCAATTGGTTACGGGAGTACGTGAAAGACCTGGCAGTAATCATGGCTCCACTGACTGATTTACTAAAGCACCAACGCAGCTTCCGTTGGCCAAGTTCAGCTAAACAAGCATTTCTCGCAACCAAGGAGGCTTTCAACAAGCCTTTGCATCTGTCAAGACCCATACCTGGACTTCGTTACGTACTACAAACTGATACCTCCGCAAAAGGGATGGGCTCGGTGCTTTTTCAAGAAGATACTGAAGGAAGGAGACGTATTATCAGCTATGTCTGCGCCATGTTCTCTCCGGCGGAGAGTAAATATCAGTGCAACGAACAAGAATGTCTATGCATTATCTGGGCAATAAAGAGATTCCGACAGTACCTCGAAGATCAACGATTCATATTACGCATCGATAGCAAAGTTTTAACTTGACTAAATCGGTTCAAGGACACGTGATATAAGCTTATGCGCTGGTCTCTACTACTGCAGGAGTTCTCCTTCGACATTGAACACTGTCCCGGTCGACACAACGAGCTCCCTGACCTACTTTCAAGAAATCCAGAAGGCGAACACGGCGAACTCGACGACGTCGATCGACTGGTACCACCAACTAAAAGTCTGTGAGTTGAGAGGAAACTGAACGCAATTGACCCGGACGACAAATAAAGAACTCAAGAACCTGCGTTAATTACCGCCAGTCACACCACTCAGCAAGAAGATTAAGGGATAACGTAACAAGCGACACGCTGGCTAGAGCTTCAGTAGCTAGGCACGCACAGCAAGGTAGATGAACGCTTCATCGAACAGTGCCAGGTGTACGACAATGCTTTATGGCAACGTGACGACGACGAATCTCCTTGGAAACTCCTGATTCCGGAACCGATGCGAGCTCGTGTCATTTTCGAATATCACGATTCACCATTGGCAGGCCATCCCGGAGCAGAAGAAACTCTCAGGGCGATCACGCAACACTACCGATGGCCAGGCATGGCAAAACAAGTCAAGGAACACGTCAAATTGTGCCATCTTTGCGCGTGTAACAAAAACACACGCCCCACACGCACAGTTTACATGCTCGTCAACCGACAGAGCCTTGGGATGCAATTGCGGTCGATCTAATGGGCCCCTACTCCGCAACAAGTACTATTTTCAAGATGGGTAAAGGGTTCCCGCGATCCTCGTCTGAAACAAACCATATTATCCGTTGGAGAACGAAATTTTTGCCCGTTGGGGCTATCCTCGAGCCATTCTCTCTGATAACGGGCCCCAGTTCGTTAGGAAAACGTGGAGCCAGGCGTGCGACAAATGGCAAGTCTTGTACTGGACAACTGCTATCTACAGTCCATGCGCAAATCCAACAGAACGGCGCAACCAAGAGATAAAAAAGGGACTACGGCTTAACCTCAGCGGGAAAGCACACAAGAATTAGGATGCTGAACTACCGAAAATTCTGTTCCAACTTCGAAGCCGATGTAACGCAGCGACGGGAGTTACCCCAGGTAGAGCCATTACTGGAAATGACCTCAAGAGACCCGACGAATGGCAAGTAGCCACATCAACTCCGTCCACCGCACAGAGGCAAAGGATCGCGGAGATCCAACTGCACCAACAGGAATACCAAAAGCGGTATTGTAAGCAAAATAGCGAAGCCGCAATACAATTCAACATTGACGACTTGGTCTACATCCGAGCGCATCCTCTTTCCGATGCCGCAGCGAAGTTACACGCAGGGTTTGCGAGTAAATGAGATGGACCATTTCCAATCGTTAACATTGTAGGCCAAAATACATACATCGTCGATCGCAACGGCTTCCACGTCAAGGTCGACTCAGACGATGCAAAGCGTGCAGACGCACCAAGCAGCCTCCTTGCTGCTTCAAAGGACGCCGAAAGCGTCGACAGCCGCGTAGCTGTCCCAGCCATCTCCAACATCGAACACCTTTTCGATGCTACTCTCACCAGCGGGGAATGCACTGCCTTCAAGAGCTCAAATGTCGAACATCCAATCGACTCTCTCTCAATCGTCGATAGTGCACGCGCTGCCATTCCGACAACCCAAAAGGACAACGTAGAGGACGAAACTCACCAAGGTAATCCTATCCCTATCTACTCCAGAGGTCCTGGCTACCATCACCAAGCAGTGGGATACTGCTGATCAAGAACGCAGACAGCGAACCGCCACACCACCGAGGTATAACCTGCGGCTGAAAACGAAACGGCAATATGCTCCGATTAAACGGCCATACAACCGACGATCAAAGAAGAAATAAGTGTAGTAACCATGCTAAGTTTAAGAAAAGTGTTTTAATTTATTTATTTATTTTTCAACAAGTGTAGATTAAGACTCAAGTAACCAAGGTTATACGGAGAAAAAAGATTCTGAATGAAGTAAAAGAAAAAAATCGCGTTCATGTTAATTTCCATTTTATTACTATGACTTAATTCAATTTTCATTTGTATTGCGTTTTAATGTTATAATGTTCAAATACCGATTCTCAAACTTCTCAATCATACGAAAAAGAAAATATCTTTGTAACACTGACTGCTCCAACCAAAGCGAAATCGCACGCAAGAGTCTTCCAAATGCGGGGAATTGATACACGCTCCCTCCACAGCCTCTTGCGCGCGACTACGTCCCCCCTCTCCCCACCGCCACCGTGAACCGCTCGGACAAGTGTATAAAAGCGCGGCCGCTTCGAGCAAGACAGCTCTTCGACTCCCGGCCTCCGTCCGACACACGTCGAATACACGCTCGACTCTAGAGCCGTTTCCCCAAGGACAGTCAGTCTAGGGCCAAAAGAGAAGAATACACAGTTTACGTTTAACCTCGTCTAATTTTTTCCCTTCCCAGTACCGCGCCGCGACGAGCGAAGGAGAATCGGCAGAACGGCTAACGAACAGCGGGCTTCTCTCTGAGGGCCGCGCTCCGCTATCAAGACAGCGGCGAGCGCTCACTCGCAGTCACTTCTCGCGAGCCTGCGGGACTGAGCGAACAACCGGTTGAACTCTCCCGGACGTCTCTCGGACTCGTGCAGCTACGACTCGCGGGTCTCTGTGTCCAGGAGTGCACTAGTCCTCGAGGTCACCCGAAACGACCAGGTCGACTTCGTCCCGAGCGTCGGACTAAGGGGCCTTGAGCCTCACTAGTCGCATTTTGAAATCTGCAAAGAGAATTGAGTTCCGCGCCAACGGTCCGAGAGGCACCGGCAACTGCGCAATCGGCGAAAGCGAAAGAAGCGCCTTCAGAGCGCTTCACGGTCTCCCGTACACAAGGCGCCAACGCCCGTCGACGTCGCTCCGCCCGTACGAGTCGCCTCGAAACTCCCGGACGTTCCGGTAATCGTCGTACGTCGTCGACGATGACCCGTCGTACTCTCGGACGCTCCTCCGGCCGTACGAAGAGTCCATCGCGAAACTCCCGCCCCCGCGTTGGACGAGAAAGTTGATCACGACGTCCTGAGCCTCCATCCAGACTTGGACGACGCTGTGAGCGACGCCCCCGTGTTACGCGAGATCACACGGCCTTTGCTCATACGTGTGCCTCGCCGAGCGCCTCTCGCGGAGAGCCCGAAGCGAAACGCCGAGAAGCACAGGCATCGCCGCCTTACGCGATCCGCGTCGGTACATGGCTGTCTGACGCCAACTCCAGGCCTTTCTCGAGACTCGAGTTAAAGCGAACCGAGTCCGTGCGTACACCGCCAATACGGCTCCTCGCAGTCGCAGTGCGAGTCGAGTCCAAGCAATCAAGGCCCTACACAAACAGCCACGCTATTGAGAGCCCATGCGCGCGCGGGAGCCTCACTTACCCAGTCCGCAAACTGTCAACAGTACATGTTGTCCCCTCCCTCTCTTCCGGTGAAGATAACAATGAAAATTATGCGATATAAAAATTAGAATAAAATTGAGCATCTTCGATAATTTGATCATTGGCTTATTTACTGAATTCGGATATTTTAAATTATGACTACAAGAAATAGTGATTTATAACTAATCTTATATTATATTAAGCGGCGACCGTGTCCCGTGTCCCGTGTCCGGTGTTCGGTGTCCGGTGTCCCGTACAATTACTTAATCCTTTTTTTAAGGATAACGCTTTATCTGCACCCACATATATTCATGTACACCTAGTGCACCGTCTCGAGGATGATTTCCCGTCATCCTGGAGGTCACCCTGACACCTGGACATCGTCTCCAGGGAATTATTAGTTTTTTGAAAAAATATTAATGTGTACTCAGAGGGTGTACTCGAGGATGATTTCCCGTCATCCTGGAGGTCACCCTGACACCTGAACATCGTCTCCAGGGAATTTTTAGTTTTTTGAAGAAATATTAATGTGTACTCAGAGGGTATACTCGAGGATGATTTCCCGTCATCCTGGAGGTCACCCTGATACCTGGACATCGTCTCCAGGGAAATTTTTAGTTTTTTGAAGAAATATTAATGTGTACTCAGATGGTATACTCGAGGATGATTTCCCGTCATCCTGGAGGTCACCCTGATACCTGGACATCGTCTCCAGGGAAATTTTTAGTTTTTTGAAGAAATATTAATGTGTACTCAGAGGGTGTACTCGAGGATGATTTCCTGTCATCCTGGAGGTCACTCTGATACCTGGACATCGTCTGCAGGGAATTTTTAGTTTTTTGAAGAAATATTAATGTGTACTCAGAGGGTATACTCGAGGATGATTTCCCGTCATCCTGGAGGTCACCCTGATACCTGGACATCGTCTCCAGGGAAATTTTTAGTTTTTTGAAGAAATATTAATGTGTACTCAGAGGGTGTACTCGAGGATGATTTCCCGTCATCCTCGAGGTCACTCTGATACCTGGACATCGTCTCCAGGGAAATTTTTAGTTTTTTGAAGAAATATTAATGTGTACTCAGAGGGTGTACTCGAGGATGATTTCCCGTCATCCTGGAGGTCACCCTGATACCTGGACATCGTCTCCAGGGAAATTTTTAGTTTTTTGAAGAAACATTAATGTGTACTCAGAGGGTGTACTCGAGGATGATTTCCCGTCATCCTGGAGGTCACTCTGATACCTGGACATCGTCTCCAGGGAAATTTTTAGTTTTTTGAAGAAATATTAATGTGTACTCAGAGGGTGTACTCGAGGATGATTTCCCGTCATCCTGGAGGTCACTCTGATACCTGGACATCGTCTCCAGGGAATTTTTAGTTTTTTGAAAAAATATTAATGTGTACTCAGAGGGTGTACTCGAAGATGATTTCTCGTCATCCTGGAGGTCACCCTGACACCTGGACATCGTCTCCAGGGAATTTTTAGATTTTTGATGAAGCATTAATGTGTACTCAGAGGGTGTACTCGAGGATGATTTCCCGTCATCTTGGAGGTGATATATACCCATAATGTTTTTGTATGTTAGTTGTTTTGCGTTTCGTCCCAGGTTTTTTTAATGGACTCTTCAGTAAGACAAAAAAGTATTGAAGGAACAGTCAGTACCGAAAATAAAAATTAGAATTTAAAATATAATAAATAATATTTGACAGTTTTCCTTCTGTTGAACGCTGTCTTAGACGCAGCACAACTTTATAAAAAACATTGTTTCGTTAAAGTAATAACAATCATAGTATACATTTCTTTGCCGCTAATGATGTAGAATCAGAGCTCATATTTCTTTGCTGCCGATGATTTAGAATCACAGCGCATATTTATTTGCAGCCGATGATTTGCAATTACAGCGCATATTTATTTGCAGCCGATGATATGCAATCACAGCGCATATTTATTTGCAGCCGATGATATGCAATCACAGCGCATATTTATTTGCAGCCGATGATATGCAATCACAGCGCATATTTATTTGCAGCCGATGATATGCAATCACAGCGCATATTTATTTGCAGCCGATGATATGCAATCACAGCGCATATTTATTTGCGGCCGATGGTATAGAATCACAGCGCATATTTGTTTGATAAATGTTTTAAAATAAAATTTCTTGATATACTATGTTTTTAGTGTATACACTTTTTTCATCATCTTTTTCATGCTCATTTATGTATGATGAACTATTAGTTAGTACAATTTTTAAATCAGATTTTGACGTAAACCTTGAAAGTGCAACGTACAATTGTCCATGGCTAAAAACTGAATTTGGTAAGTATACTCCAACTTTCTTAAATGTTTGACCTTGCGATTTATTAATGGTCATAGCATATCCTAATCTTAATGGAAATTGTCTTCGCTTTAATATAAATGGCAATTCTTCATTAGATGATGTTAAATCAATACGGGGTATTACTGTAATAGTTCCAGATTTGTAGCCACTAATTATTTCGGCACTAATACTGTAATCCATTAATTGTCTTACAATTAATCGAGTTCCATTACAAAGGCCTTCATTTAAATTAAGATTTCGTAAAAGAATTACAATGGCTCCTTCTTTTAACCGTAGTATATGCGGAGGTAATCCGTTTGGTGTTAATGAATTCAAAAATTCCTCTGGAAATACATTTTGTAAATTATTATCTTCGTTATCTAAAGCTGTATCAACACTATAATACTCTTTCATTTCTCCACAAACTTTGCTTACAATTTCATCATTTATCATTTTTACATCAATGTTTCTTGGAGCTAAGATAACTGTCTTATGAACTTCAGTAATATTATTAAAACTACTACCAAGTATTTCCATAATCATTTCTCTATTTGTTAAAAGTTCATTTGGAATTTTAATCAAATCATTCTTCATTTCAAAATTAGTATTGACTTTACCATCTCCAACATTAAGAAGCCATTGTTTAAATTCGATGTCGTTATTATTAACTCTAAGATTTTCTTTTAAAGACATATGTTGTACATTTCTCCATATTTTACAATTTTTTACACAGTTTTCAATAATTTTTGTTCTATCGCCATGTTTTACAACTGGTAATGTTTGTCGGAAATCTCCAGAAACAACCATTACTTTACCTCCGAATGTATAATTATTTTGACACAAATCTTTAAATAATTTGTCTAAAGCTTCAAATGCATGTTTTGATGTCATTGTTATTTCATCCCAGATAATAATTTGAATATTTTGCAGCATTTTCCCATATTCTGAGTTAGGTGTTACATTGCAAGTTGTATTATCAACAATATTTAGTGGTAATTTAAACGTTACATGAGAAGTTTTTCCATTTAATAATAAGTTTGCAGCTATACCAGTCCATGCTACGGGTAGTACATTAATATTGTGTGTCTTGCAATAACTGATTATTGAATTTAGTAAATAACTTTTTCCGCTGCCTCCAGGTCCATCAATAAAAAAACATTTATTGTTAAAGTCGTTTGTATTAATACTGTTTATAATGGCATCAAAAATTAAACGTTGTTTATGTGTTAAAGATTCCAAATTAAACAAATCTTTTGCCATTACATCACCCGATGCGCAAAATTCTTCGAATGTACAATTATGAAAACTAGATTCTTCATTAATGTTTGGTAAATCGAAGTCATTTAATGAGCTACTATTTGTTAATAATACAGAATTAATCGTTTTTAAGGCTATTATTTCACCTTCTTATTTTGAATATTTTGGGCTATAAAAGAATTCTTTAAATTTATCATACAAAATTCTTGCATTTGGCGGATTGTGAAAAATACAAATGTAAGCAAATAAATTACACAATGCTTTAGGAAATTGAATTTCAATTGCTTCTTGCAAACATTTATCCCATTCTTCATCAGTAGTTATTAAATTTCTAGCTATAACTACTGTTACGTCTGAACATGTATATACAATTTCTTAATTCGCAATGGTTCCAAGGGAAATAAATAAAAGACTGTGGTATACGTTATGTGAAAAGTATATATGTATATATTTATCCATTCATTTATTAAACATGAATTTACAGTAATTGCCCCTTGCTTTGCGATCGTTGTACGATCGCATTACCGGGTGAGGGGTCGGAAAATACGAGACCAGTATAGAAATGAAAGACTCAAATATTTTAGGAAGAGAAAAAGTACCTTGCTACTCTCGGTGTGTTGTATGTGTACGTGTATATCTATATCTATGTATATGTAGAAGTCAATGCTGGATGCTGCCGCTCGGTAATCTCCCGCTGTGAGGGTCTTCCTTCGTAGAGAGAGAGTATACGGCGCCGCCGCGTCTGGGCCTTTTTACAGGTATTCGGTCGGTCCGTTCTATGCTCCGTATCTATCTCTCTCTCTCTCTCTCTCTTTTCTTTCTCGAACGGAATGTCTTCTCCGTTTACTTAATTACGGAAGACTCGCGCACTACTGCTTTTCGTGTTTTCTGCGCGCGTTCAAAAGAATACAATTATACAGGTTCGAGTACTTGTCGACTATTTGTGTCTGCGTATATAGAGATCACGCACTTGCGGTCAATCGATCGTACTGATCGGTTTTCGGTCTGTGAACTTAGTGACCGCGCCGCCGCTTATCTTCTCTATTTAAGCAGGTAGGTGATTTTTGGCGCTGGGCCCTCTCACTTTCCGCTGCCACGCCTAATTACGTGACCTTCGAAGGTTTTTCTCGGCGCTTCTCTATCGATGATGACACTTGTTTACGATTTTCTTCAATCTTCCACTCTTGATTTCCTCAAGGCGTCGGCCTTCCGCATCTGCGTATTACCTGCCCGTGTTGCGTGCTGCATTAAGGGCAATTCCTATTCTCGAGGTCTCTTCGAGTTTTTCGGCTAGTGCGCAATAGTTGTGAATTTTCCTCGTTGTTGCGTATCTGTTCACGTATTTGTATTTCTTTCGTAATGAAATTTGTTTATTTCATTACACTTCCGCCCTTATAAAAAGACGAGAGTACATCTCGAGTCGATTACACGAAGTGTGCTTGTGTGTATATATGTGTGTATGCATAAGGTGTAATGATGTGTTCTCCTGATATTATGAACAAAGAGTAGTATCTCATAACTTCCCCGTTGCTCATTTACAATTGTTTATAAGGTACTTTTTTAAGTATAAACATTTATTTTTGTTAATAAGGTTTACAAATATCTATTCGCAAAATTTTTCTTCTAAAATTTCTTAATACATTCTTTTATTGTTTTTCGATGATATAAAAAATGTTTACAATTATATTTTTATAAGGAATTCAATCAATTTTCTTTTATTTTACAATAATATGTTTTACAAATTGGTTTTTCTTGTATGAACATGTGTGTGTTTCATATAAATATACATATATACGTATTTCTTCTTATTCTGCAATAAACAAAGTTTGTAAATAAATTCATGGTAAGTACATATATTTTTTTAATAATAGTGTTAGAAAAATGTAGTGTTTGTTAGTTCTAAGTAATTTTTCTCTCATTCGCATCTCCAGCCTTTCACTCGACCAGAGCAACGGTTCCCTCTCGGCCCGAAAATTCGTCGCCCGCCCCATCGCGACGTATCGTAATGTCATTACAGTATTCGTCCAAAAACAAATCAAAACTTCTCAAAAGAGAAAAAAAAAAAGAAATTTCGTGAAATTTTTTTAAGATTAGAGAATAAACTTTTACTTTAAACAAGAAATTCCTCAAATTTTGCATTTTCCCCTTTTTTTTATTGTTAGTTTTATAGTATAAAAGATTTCATTTAACATCATAACCCTATTCTTACTATTCCTTCCTTTGGAAGTTCCTTTTCCCTTTATATCGTATAGCTATATATTTTTTTTCTAAGTATAAATTTTTTTGCTTTATATTTGTTTCCCTTCACCTTGATACTTGTGGCAATATATATAAAAATTTATTATTGATTATAGGAAAATTTGTAGGTGATAAATTCCTAATTTTGCGATGGTTCGATATGCGAAATTCGGAGTCTATTGGCGTTGACTGTTTTTATTTTTTTATTTTTCATTTGTATTTTGATATTGCGCTGTCCATTGAAGATGTCCAGGACGGTATATGGACCTTCATACTGATCTCCTAGTTTATATTGCTTTCCTCCTTTTAATAGCCATACATTATCGCCTATTCTAAACTCTTGGGGATTTACTTTGCGGTCATAGTAATATTTGGATTTGATTTTTGAATCAATTAATTTTTCTCTGGCAATTCGTTGCAAATCATATAACTTTTGATTAAGATTTGTAACGTAATCATTGTAAGTTGGAGGTTGATCCTCCTTTTCTAGTGGATCACTAGAGGGTAATCGGGCCATTTTCCCAAATACTAACTCGTACGGAGTAAAAGAATGACCTTCGTGTGGAACGGTGTTGTAGCATAGAGTTGCAAGTTCCAATAATTCGTCCCACGATTCATTGGTCATAATTGTTTTCAAATATTCCGCTAATGCATGATGTGAGCGTTCTAGCGAACCATTAGCCTGTGGATGGTAGGCTGTCGTTTTTACTTGCTTAATCTTGAACCTTTTTGCAATTCTCTGCAATAATTTTGACATAAAGTTGCTTCCTTGATCGGTTAGAATTGTCACTGGGGCTCCAAAAATGCATATGAATCTTCTGACAAATGCATCGGCTACTGACGTTGCTGTTGCATCTTTCAAAGGTATTGCCATACAATATTTTGAAAAATTACACTGTATTGTTAATATATTGTTGTGGCCATTTTCTGTTACTGGAAATGGTCCAACAATATCCAGACTTACTTTTTCCATAGGTGAGTGTGGAGTATCGGTGATTTGCATGGGTTGTTTTGTTTTAACCCTTACTAACTTCTTCACTTGACACGTAACACACGTACGTATGAAATTTTGCACGTCCTCCTTGAGATTTTCCCAAAAATATCGCTGTTTAATTCGTCGATATGTTTTGGTGATTCCTCGATGTCCTCCTACAGCGGTGCAATGCATTTCTTTAATGATTTTGCTTCGATCTTGCTCTTCGATGTATTTGATTATACCCAGGCAGATTATGATCTTTATTTGCACATTCTCCAGAGCTTTACGCATTAGTTGTACTATTTCCTTCCATTCTACGTTTTCAACGTTATGACTTTTTGCTATACTCACAGAACGTAATCCTTTTTTTATTATCAATGCTTTCAATACTTCAAAGGTATCAATCAAATTCTTTCAAATTTCTGTAGTACTTGCGGATGTTGTGCTTCTTATTACTGCTGCGAAAAGTTGCCGATTATTTCTTGTAGTGCACTTGATTTCGCCTGACTCTAGGTTTGCAAATTTTGGTAAAAATTTTCTCGATAACAATTGTTCTGCTCCTGTGTCACACGGGTTACCTTTTGTGTCAATGAAATATATGTAGTTGTCTTTTCGCATGTATAATTGTTCTCTGCATTCCACAAATTTCTCTTCTCCTCGTACTTCGTGATCACTTTGCTCCCTTATTTCGTCCTCGTTGCAAACGGTGTCCTCGAATACAGGTTCACCTCTCGTTTCGCCTGATAGTGGTGGACTTTCATTCTCGTCAACACTTTCATTGTCATTTTCTTGCTCCATAGTTGCCTCGGGTAACGGTGGCAATCGATTCACTTCGTTTGTTTTTATTAATTTTTCTTGGTTTATTTCCTCTCGTGATCGATTTGCCTTCTTCGGTCTTTTGTCCCTATAATTAGGAACTGGTATTTTTCCCGCCCTCGTACGGGTTTGTACTGCTAAGACTAGCTTCTCGTGGATTTCCTCCTCCTCGGGTTTGTCGTCGGTGACCGGATTTCGTGAAAGCGCATCTGCGTTGGTATTGCTCTTACCACTTTTGTACACAATATCATAATCATATGCGTTCAATTTTATTCACCATCGGCTTACCTTTGTCGTCAGATCTGTAGATTTCTTAAACCACACCAATGGTTTACAATCTGTAACAATTGTGAAATGTCGACCCAATAAATATGGTCGAAATTGAGATACCGCGTAGAGAATAGCTAGCGCTTCTCTCGAATAAGAATCGTATCGGCTCTCGGTATCGGATAACACTCGGGACACATAGGCTATAGGCCGATCCTTTCCTATGTCCCCTTGACTCAAGATGACGCCAATGGCGTGCAAACTGGCATCAGTTGTAACAACAAAAGGTTTTGAAAAATCAGCAATTTGCAATATTGGCTTTTCGCAAAGTTTGTTTTTCAAAATTTCAAAAGCCTTTTCGGTCTCGTCTGACCATTGAAAAACCGATTCTTTTTTTAAAAGATTGCTTAAAGGTCTTGCGATGTTCGAGAAGCCTTCGATAAATCGCCTATAATAACCCGCTAATCCCAAAAATTCGCGTATATTTTTCTGCGTTTTGGGTCGCGGAAAATTTTTGACCGCTTCAATTTTTCTCGGATCTGGGCGAACTCCTTCTGGTGTTAGCAGGTGCCCCAAATAAATCACTTCGGTTTGCAAAAATTTGCACTTGTCAGGCTGCATTTTAAGATTAGCGTCTCGCAACCTTTTCAAAAATTTTTCAAACTTTTCATTGTGTTCTTCAATTGTTTTTCCATAGATCACGGCGTCATCTAGGAATAGGAATATTTCACGCCCTTGCAATCCTTTGAATACTAGCTCAACGGCTCTCTGGAACGTGGCAGGGCTATTGCAAAGGCCCATTGGGAGTTTGTTAAATTCAAATAACCCTTGCGGAGTGGTAAACGCTGTTTTGTACAGATCGGGTTCATGTAGGGGTATTTGGAAAAATCCCTGCGCTAGATCAAATACCGAAAAATATCGTGCTCCCTCCAACTGATCAATTATATCCAAAATATTCGGTAGAGGATATTTATCTTTAACCGTTTTGTCATTCAATTTTCGGTAATCGACCACGAATCGATATCTCTTATTCCCTTTACTGTCGGGCGTCTTTGCGACTAAAAATGCTGGGGATGAAAAGGGCGAGTTCGAGGGGCGTATTATATCGCTTTCAAGCAACTCGGTTACCTGCCGCTCGAGCTCCTCCTTTAATAGATGCGCCGGCCGGTACGGTTTCTCGTATATAGGTATATCGTCCATAGTCACAATGCGATGGCTTGGGACTTTGGCTGTTCCCAATCGTTCGCCTTTTAAATGAAAACAATCGGCGTATTCTTCAATTAATTTTTCAATCGGTTCTCGAGTCTCTTTCACCAAATGATCTAATTTCAATAATGATTTTAATTTCTCAATTCGAGTACTCTCATGGTTTTCGGGATTGTTGCATAATTCAATCTTAAAAATAGACTTGTCCATCCCCAATGGCATCTCGGCAGAATAATAATCTTTCCCTGAAATTTCCATATAATTGAAGCAAAGGTTATCCATATGACTTTTTTCAATATAATTTTTAATAAAATAACAATTATCCGCTTTATCATCTTTACGATCCCCATATAAATGTTCAAATATTTCCGCTCCCACAAAATGTTTCTCCGTAATGTCGTTCGTCTCGTGTCCTTGAATCGTATCGTCAATTATGAGCTCATCAATTTCTCTATCTTTATCCGGAATTTCATCTTCGGATTTATTTTCACAAATTTCATTATCATTATCAATTTCATAATTTGCTACAATGGCCCTTTCATTTATTTCATCATCGTAGTCTTCATTTTCATTATCAATTTCAATATCAGTTACAACATTTACTACAATGGCCCTTTCATTTGTTTCATCATTGTAGGTTTCATTTTCATCATTAATTTCATCATCAATTTCAATATTATTCCTCATTGCAATTTCCGTATTTATTGCAATTTCATTATTAGTCATGACTCTACCATTAATTATCATTTCGTTCTTAAATGCACGCGTGCTTTCATTTGTCGACTCTCTCGTATTCAAAGCATCATTTACTTTATCAATTTTCTCAAATTCTTCGCGAACCGTTTCTTTCGCGTTTTCGAAATTTTCATTTACCGGGTACATTCCCGAATTATTATTTCCCGTAATTTCGTTTTGCTCATATTCAATCAATTCGTGCGGCCGGCTTATCGAATGCTTCTCCCGATTCAAGTATACTCCCGCTCTTCGGTCTGTCTCGTCATAGTCCGTCCTCGGTTCCCCCTCCACGGGGTTCCGCTCGGAGACCTTTCTCTTTTCGGTGCCCCTCCCAGTCATCGCGCTCGAGCTCACAGCGTCCCGTTGCTCTGTAGACTCGATGGCTGCTCGATTTTTCATGAACGGAATTATTTGTCCATTTATTTCAATGTACTCTTCATTGAAATTTATTTCGCATTACCTTTGCGAAAAAATTCATTACCCAAAATACCTGCTTCAACTATTGGGAAATTATCTTCCACCAAATGGAACTCTGTAATAATGTCATTAAAATCAATTGTTATTTTGCCGAGTGTACCGATGTATCCCTTGGTTATCCCTTTTAACTTTATGTACTCTCGCTTGTCAATTTTAACATAGGGCGCTACCTCCGACTCACGCACTAGGTTAATTGCCGCGCCGGTATCCAACATGAATACCAGTGGCCTTCGAAAACCTCCGGCATCGATCTTAATCGTTGGGGATGCGCTTATTCGACTAAGATTTATTG
>JACCIB010001211.1:0-47866 GCA_018906965.1 Philotrypesis tridentata
TAATAAAATGTAACGAGAGGTTAGATCACGCTATTTGAAAAGCGTGCAACGCTTGAGTCCAGTCAAATTAGATTTTGAGGTGACATTAATTCCGAAGTGAAAGGTTAAGGGCTTAAATTGTTCGGGGGAGTGCATATAATAATATAATGAGTTTTGTAACAGTGAGTACCGCGGGCTTAATAAACAATTAACAATTTAAGTTGCATTTTTGAATTTATTTTGAGATTTCGCGCTGCGTATTGAAAGGTATTGGGTATATCGAAAAATATTTAAGACAAAAGTTGTTCCTTAGTAAATTTCCTACAAAAAACTCAGACAGCACCCCTCTATCTCCTTTAGTTTATTCGGAAATCGACAAAAACGGTGAAATTGTTTAAAATTGAAAATAGTTAGTATCTTTTATAAAAATAAATATTTTACATTAATATTTCGTGAAAGTGTTGTACTCAATGATTCTAAGAAGCGGTTAAAATTTGAAGCCTCTATCTATAATAGTTTTTTTGCAAATAGTCGCAATATGTTGAATATTTTTATTTTTCATGGTACTGGCAAAACGTTAAAAATCGTTTACATTTGTGCCCACTAGTTGTGAGCAATCTTGAAGAGTTATATTTAAAAAAACTTTTTGCGGAATTCCAAAATTTTAATTAGGGCAGCTCCAGCATGCATTTGTTTAAATAGTAATTAATTAATAACTGTATTGTATCCAACTTTAAAATTTGATCAAAATATATTATAATGCATTGAAAAGCGGTGATTTTTCTCTAAATTTTAAGAAAAAAAATGTTATGACAGATCACTTAGGGTCCGAGATACGTTTTTTTTTAACGCGCTACTACTCCTTATATATACAACATATCGTAATGATTCAAATGTTGTTAGAAAGTAGAAGAGTTGTACTTTTCAAATTAATGCAAGTCGAAAAATCGTCGAATAGTCGAACCGTCCAACTTGAACTATTCATCTTCACTCTGGATAGTTCCGAAAAAACCAGACACGGAAGGCAACAAGCGCTTCCGGCTTGTCACAGACTTTCGCGCGCTCAACGAAGAAACGGAGGGCAGTTGCCATCCCCTGCCGTTCACGAGCGATATCCTCGAGCACTTAGCTGCAGCGTCGTACATAACGGTGATGGATTTGAAGCTGGGCTATCACCAGATCGAGATGGACCGGAAATCCAAACACTTGACGGCCTTCTACGCCCCGGATGGAAAATCCGGCAATCAGCTGCTCCAATTCAAGCGCCCAGCCATAGGGCTCAAGGAAGCCACAATAACCTTCACCCGTGCTATGAGCTTGGCGATGAAGGGCCTGCAGAGCGAAGAGGTCGAGGTTTACCTAGACGACTTGATGGTCTTCAGCGAAACGCTCGAGCAGCACGGCGACCGGCTAAGGAGCGTATTGCAGAGGTTAATCGACGCCAACATGACCGTCGAACCAAAGAAATGCCAGTTCTTGAAGCGCGAAGCCCAAGTGGTCGGTCATATAGTCGGCGGAGATTTTATCAAGGGAGACCCATCCAAAACTCACGCGATGGCCAACTATCCGGTCCCCACGAACGCGCACAAAGTCAAGCAAGTCCTCGGGTTATTTAACTACTATCGCCGCTTCATAAAGGACTTTGCTAAGATCGCCAGGCCCCTTTATGAAGTAGCGCAGCCCGAAGGTAAGTTTGCATGGGGCGAAAATCAGCAGCACGTATTCGAAGCGTTGCGCACACTTGTAGCAAACCCGCCGGTGCTGAAGACACCAGATTTAGACCAGCCATTCTTAGTTTCGGTCGACAGCTCCGATTTCGCTCTCGGTTGTGTCCTCTCGCAAAGACCGCTCGGCGCTGACCAGCCGTGCGCGTTCGCTTCCCGCTGCTTGAAGGGCAGCGAGCTAAAGTACCCGACCTACGACAAAGAACTGCTCGCGATGGTCTACGCGAAGGAGCAGTTTCGGTGTTACCTTTATGGCAAGAAGTTCACCTTCGTCACAGACCACGAGGCATTAAAACACTTCCACAACACAAGGAAGCCTGACTTGCGTTTTAATCGCCTCAAGGCCGCGTTGATTGGCTACGACTTCGACATAATTTACCGCCCCGGCAGCAAAAACGCCAAGGCCGACGCTCTTTCCCGTAATCCAGTGTTAGAGCCAGGGCAGGTTAATCCGGAGCTGCCACGCGAGCAGCTGTACCAATTGGCCGATAAACAAATCGACGAGAGCCCGGACGAGGAGGCGGGAGCACCGCTGGGACGTATCTTTCCTTTTCACGCTATCAAGCAACCAGGTGCCAAAGACAAGAAGGTGCAGGCGATCACCGAATCGAACGCGTCGACAGCGAAGAAGCAGCAATCAAATAATTTCTCGAACCAATAACGATCTACGAAAAGGGCGAATTTTTGGCAGTAAGGAACGTCGATAACGGTTTCTACCTCTACCGATCGTTACAAGATGTACTCAGTACAACCGAGCCAATACGCATCCGATGGTTGATAGAGCAAGTAAACGAGAATGACGTCTACGTGCTCGACTACGTCGACAATATAAGGTTCCAATGCATTCTAACGAACGTAACGTTGGAATCATTGGGCAGAGCGAAGTACAGACTCAGCCCAAACGAGCGTTTCCGGATTGCCATAATCCTCCAGCAATCGATCGAGAAATTCGCCTTGCCGGACGAACAACAGAAAACTGCTGGAAACCCGGAAGCAAGCGAGGAGAGCTTAGATTTGGATTTGGCTAATTTGACCTCGTTAGGTCGCACATGATAATCGAGCGGCTCCCTATCACAATCAGCAGTTCCTTCTCTGTCCTGTGAGACTTTACAGTAGGGAGGGGGATTTTTACAGAAAAAATTGAAAGCATCATTTATGTTCTTGTAAAATAATAAGGATTTATATTTATTTAAATAATTAAAATAATAATCAAACATCATTCTCCGTAGCAAGTCCACTCCATTGTTGCTGAAAACTAAAATATCATCAATCAGTTTTTTTATGAAATGAAATAAAAAAATTTTAAATTAAAATTATAAAAAAGATAAGTTAAACGATAAAAACTAAGAATAAGTTAGTGAAGTGAGGTTATGGAAGTTAATTAATTTAAAAATAACATGCAATTAATTTATATGTATGTGGAAATAATATTATTTTATTTAATCTACGTTAATTACTTTTACAACATTAATATTGTTATCACAACGCAAATAAAAATGTTTGTAATTATGCGCGCTAATAATGACAAACATTTTCGCTGCACGTTGTAATATACGATATTTTGTGAAAGTAATTTTAACACTACATTTAACATCTTTAATAAGCATAATAGTTCTCAAATGAGCCCACGATATCTACATGAGATTCCAGGTCTCGCAGAAGCCCAATTGACGTTTTTATAACGATGGTCTTCAATGAGCCCACGATATCTACATGAGATGTCAGGTCTCACGAGAACGAAATTTGCGTTTTAATAACGCTGGTCTCCAATGAGCCCACGACATCTACTAAAGATGTCAGGTCTCGCAGAAGTCCAATGGTCTCCAATAAGCCCACGGCATCCACTTAAGATGCCAGGTCTCACAGGAACCCAATTTACGTATTTAAAACGCAGGTGTCAAATGAGCCCACGATATCCACTTGTCCGAATGGAGACAAAGGACTTCAAGTCTCATGACACCACAATCCCTATTTTATAAAATATAATATCGCGTTATAGCAATCATAATAAACAATTTCAGAAAAATCAAATGAAAATCCTTATTTAATAAATAAATGGATAAAACAATTGTTGCACCTCAGAGCAGTCTAAGGCGAGCCCAGGTCATCTACTAGTCACAGTGGTAACCAAGTAAACGACCGGTCTCGAATCAAAGATATACAACAATGTATTTCTCTGACCTTTATAAAATTGAAAATATAATTGCTATACCTAAACAAAAATTTTGCAAAAATATATAACAAATTAGGTTAATTGCAACGTTTTTAAAGTCTTCAAACTTTTACAAGCGAGACCGAGCCCGAATCAAATCTTCTTACAGTAGTAATTGGAAATGACTAGTCTCGTACTGGGTACAGTATTCAAAAACGTTATAATTATTCCTTTTGTGTAATAAAATTTTCGCAAAATTGAAATATAAATTAATTACATTTTTATCACTCAGTTACCTCACTAACTTAGTCTCAAATGAAGTTAATTTTTTACTATATCTTTTTAAATAATGATTGATTTTTTATATCACAAATCTTATTATTAGGACACGTTTTTTAATACAGACCAACCTCGCTATCTTAAAATGGCGGCTTATTGCTAAATTAATAATCTGTATATTCAAATTCATTTCAAGGTGGCACAATACACAGTACATTAAGGTAACCACCTGCAATCGACAGCTCATGTCCTACTAAATAAATGATTAAAAGACCTTTTCTTTAAATTAATTTTGAATAAAAAATTTAAAAAAAAATTTCCGTTTATAGGGACTCATTACGGTCAATTGTAAAGTTAAAGAAATGTAGCACAATGCATCTAACAGTACGTTAAAAGCCATGAATTTTCATGTCAAATTCGTTTACATCGGATCAATCGAATTCGAGATAATTTATGAGTGTAAAGTTCGCAACGTTGCCATGCAACGAAAATTGTTAAATACTCGAAATGCTACCAAACCGATACTAATCGTTTAAGATTACTTAATATACAATTGAAGACTGATTTTTAACCCAAACAATGAATTCCTACCGTAAATTGACCCCTTGTAGGGGGTTACCAGAAAGAAGGGAAGGGTGAACTATTATATGGGGCCGCACAGATGTAAAGAGCTTTAAAAAGCCGCGCTCCGTGTGGGCGGGCGGGTGGGTAGAAAATCGAGTGCCGCACAGAAAAGTTGCCGAAGTCCGCGTATGGAGTCGCCGCCTTCCTGTGCCAATTTGGAAAAGCTCCAGGTGTTCGATTTCTTTGCTAAAATTCATGGCTATAGTATGTATCCTAAAAAACTAAAATTCGCTTTTAAAAAAACGAAAACTGACTTTGAGTCGCAGAGAAAAGTGGCCGAAGTCCGCGGATGGAGTCGGCGCCCCTTTCCGCCTCCATTTTGGAAGAGCTCCAGGTGTTTGATTTCTTTGCTAAAATTAATGGCTATAGTATGTATCCTAACAAACTATAATTCGTTTAAAAAAAACGAAAACTGACTTTGAGTCGCAAAGAAAAGTAGCCGAAATCCGCGTATCGAGTCGGCTCCCCCTTCCTGAGCCAATTTGGAAAAACTCCAGGTGCTTGATTTCATTGCTAAAATTCATGGCGGTAGTATTTACACAAAAAACTATAATTCGTTTTAAAAAAGATGGAAACTAACATTGACTCGCACAGAAAATAGCCGAAGTCCGCGTATCGAGTTGGCGCCCCCTTCCAGCGCCATTTTGGACAAGCTCCAGGTGTTTGATTTTTTCCTAAAACTCATCGGTATAGTGTGTATCCTAACAAACTATAATTCGTTTAGAAAAACACGAAAACTAATTTTGAGTCGCAGAGAAAAGTAGCCGAAGTCCGCGTATGGAGTAGCCCCCTTCCGCCTCCATTTTGGAAAAGCTCCAGGAGTTTCAATTCTTTGCTAAAATTAATGGCTATAGTATTTACCCAAAAAAACTAGAATTCGTTAAAAAAACATGGAAACTAAGATTGAGTCGCAGAGAAAAGTAGCCGAAATCCGGGTATCGAGTCGGCGCCCCCTTCCTATGCCAATTTGGAAAAACTCCAGGTGATTGATTTCATTGCTAAAACTCATGGCGCTAGTATTTACCCACAAAAACTATAATTCGTATAAAAAAACATGGAAACTAACTTTGCGTCGCAGAGAAAAGTAGCCGAAGTCCGCGTATCGAGTCGGCGCCCCCTTGTTGTGCCAATTTGGAAAAGATCCAGGTGTTCGATTTCTTTGCTATAATTCATGGCGATAGTATGTATCCTATCAAACTATAATTACCTTAAAAAAACACGAAAACTAACGTTGCGTCGCACACAAAATTCGTCGAAGTCCGCGTATCGAGTCGGCGCCCCCTTCGGCAGCCATTTTGAAAATGCTCCAGGTGTTTGATTTCTTTGCTAAAATTCATGGCTATAGTATCTATGGTAACAACCTATCATTCGCTTAAAAAAAAACAAAAACTGACTTTGAGTCACAGAGAAAAGAAGCCGAAGTCCGCGTATCGAGTCGGCGCCCCCTTCCTGTGCCAATTTGAAAAAGTTCCAGGTACTCGATATCTTTGCTGAAATTCGTGACTATAGTATGTAACCTAACAAACCATAATTCGCTTAAAAAAACACGAAAACTGACTTTGAGTCGCAGAAAAAAGTAGCAGAAGTCCGCGTATAGAGTCGGCGCCCCATTCAGCAGCCATTTTGGAAAAGCTCTAGGTGTTTGATTTCTTTGATAATATTCTTGGCTATAGTATTCACCCAAAAAAACTAGAATTTGTTTAAAAAAACATGGAAACTAACATAGACTCGCACAGAAAAATCGCCGAAGTCCGCGTATCGAGTCGGCGGCCCCATCCTGTGCCATTTTGGAAAAGCTCCACATGTTCGATTTCTTTGCTAAAATTCATGGCAATAGTATGTATCCTAACAACCTATAATTCGCTTAAAAAAAACAAAAACTGACTTTGGGTCGCAGAGAAAAATAGCCGAAGTCCGCGTGTGGAGTCGGCGCCCACTTCCGTCGCCATTTTCGAGAAGTTCCTGGCATTTGATTTCTTTGCTAAAATTCATGGCGATAGTATGTATCCTAACGAACTACAATTCGATTAAAAAATCACAAAAACTAACTTTGCGTCGCACACAAAATTCGTCGAAGTCCGCGTATCGAGTCGGCGCCCCCTTCGGCAGCCATTTTGGAAATGCTCCAGGTGTTTGATTTCTTTGCTAAAATTCATGGCTATAGTATGTATCCTAACAACCTATAATTCGCAGAAAAAAAAACAAAAACTGACTTTGACTCGCAGAGAAACGTAGCCGAAGTCCGCGTATCGAGTCGGCGCCCCCTTCCTGTGCCAATTTGGAAAAACTCCAGGTGCTTGATTTCATTGCTAAAAGTCATTTGCAGTAGTATTTACCCAAGAAAACTAAAATTGTTTAAAAAAACATGGATCTAACATTGACTCGCACAGAAAAATCGCCGAAGTCTCTGTATCGAGTCGGCACCCCGTTACTGTGCGAATTTGGAAAAGCTTCAGGTGTTCGATTTCTTGGCTAAAATTCATGGCTATAGGTGTATCCTAATAAACTATAATTCGATTAAAAGAAACGAAAACTAACTTTGCGTACCACACAAAATTCGTCGAACTTCGCGTAGGGAGTCGGCGCCCCCTTCCGCAGTTCATTTGGAAATGCTCCAGGTGTTTGATTTCTTTGCTAAAATTCATGGCCTATAGTATTTACCCAAAACACTATAATTCGCTTTAAAAAAAACATGGAAAACTAACATTAAGTCGCACAGAAACTTCACCGAATGAGTCGCACACAAAATTCGTCGGAAGGCCGCGTATCGAGTCGGCGCCCCCCTCGGTTAGCCATTTTGGAAAACCCAGGTGTTTGATTTCTTTGCTAAAATTCATGGCGATAGTATGTATCCTATCAAACTATAATTCGCTTAAAAAAAACACAAAAACTGACTTTGAGTCGCAGAGAAAAGTAGCCGAAATCCGCGGTATCGAGTCGGTGCCCCCATCCTGTGCCATTTTGGAAACGCTCCAGGTGTTTGATTTCATTGCTAAAATTCATGGCAATAGTATGTATCCTAACAACCTATAATTCGCTTTAAAAAAAAACAAAAACTGACATTGAGTCGCAGAGAAAAATAGCCGAAGTCCGCGTGTGGAGTCGGCGCCCACTTCCGTCGCCATTTTCGAGAAGTTCCTGGCATTTGATTTCTTTGCTAAAATTCATGGCGATAGTATGTATCCTAACGAACTACAATTCGATTAAAAAAACACAAAAACTAACTTTGCGTCGCACACAAAATTCGTCGAAGTCCGCGTATCGAGTCGGCGCCCCCTTCGGCAGCCATTTTGGAAATGCTCCAGGTGTTTGATTTCTTTGCTAAAATTCATGGCTATAGTATGTATCCTAACAACCTATAATTCGCACAAAAAAAAACAAAAACTGACTTTGACTCGCAGAGAAACGTAGCCGAAGTCCGCGTATCGAGTCGGCGCCCCCTTCCTGTGCCAATTTGGAAAAACTCCAGGTGCTTGATTTCATTGCTAAAAGTCATTGCAGTAGTATTTACCCAAGAAAACTAAAATTTGTTTAAAAAAACATGGGATCTAACATTGACTCGCACAGAAAAATCGCCGAAGTCTCTGTATCGAGTCGGCACCCCGTTACTGTGCGAATTTGGAAAAGCTTCAGGTGTTCGATTTCTTGGCTAAAATTCATGGCTATAGGTGTATCCTAATAAACTATAATTCGATTAAAAGAACACGAAAACTAACTTTGCGTACCACACAAAATTCGTCGAACTTCGCGTATGGAGTCGGCGCCCCATTCCGCAGTCATTTTGGAAATGCTCCAGGTGTTTGATTTCTTTGCTAATACTCATGGCTATAGTATTTACCCAAAAAAACTATAATTCGTTTAAAAAAACATGGAAACTAACATTAAGTCGCACAGAAACTTCACCGAATGAGTCGCACACAAAATTCGTCGAAGTCCGCGTATCGAGTCGGCGCCCCCCTCGGTAGCCATTTTGGAAAAACCCAGGTGTTTGATTTCTTTGCTAAAATTCATGGCGATAGTATGTATCCTATCAAACTATAATTCGCTTAAAAAAAACACAAAAACTGACTTTGAGTCGCAGAGAAAAGTAGCCGAAATCCGCGTATCGAGTCGGTGCCCCCATCCTGTGCCATTTTGGAAACGCTCCAGGTGTTTGATTTCATTGCTAAAATTCATGGCAATAGTATGTATCCTAACAACCTATAATTCGCTTTAAAAAAAAACAAAAACTGACATTGAGTCGCAGAGAAAAATAGCCGAAGTCCGCGTGTAGAGTCGGCGCCCACTTCCGTCGCCATTTTCGAGAAGTTCCTGGCATTTGATTTCTTTGCTAAAATTCATGGCGATAGTATGTATCCTAACGAACTACAATTCGATTAAAAAAACACAAAAACTGACGTTGAGTCGCAGAGAAAAGTAGCCGAAATCCGCGTATCGAGTCGGCGACCCCTTGTTGTGACAATTTGGAAAAGCTCCACATGTTCGATATCTTCGCTATAATTTATGGCGATAGTATGTATCCTATCAAACTATAATTCGTATAAAAAAACATGGAAGCTAACTTTGCGTCGCAGAGAAAAGTAGCCGAAGTGCGCGTATCGAGTCGGCGCCCCCTTGTTGTGCCAATTTGGAAAAGATCCAGGTGTTCGATTTCTTTGCTATAATTCATGGCGATAGTATGTATCCTATCAAACTATAATTAGCTTAAAAAAACACGAAAACTAACGTTGCGTCGCACACAAAATTCGTCGAAGTCCGCGTATCGAGTCGGCGCCCCCTTCGGCAGCCATTTTGGAAATGCTCCAGGTGTTTGATTTCTTTGCTAAAATTCATGGCTATAGTATGTATCCTAACAACCTATAATTCGCTTAAAAAAAAACAAAAACTGAAATTGAGTCGCAGAGAAAAGTAGCCGAAATCCGCGTATCGAGTCGGCGCCCCCTTGTTGTGACAATCTGGAAAAGCTCCACATGTTCGATTTCTTTGCTAAAATTCGTTACTACAGTATGTATCCTAACAACCTATAATTCGCTTAAAAAAACACGAAAACTGACTTTGAGTCGCAGAAAAAAGTAGCAGAATTCCGCGTATAGAGTCGGCGCCCCATTCAGCAGCCATTTTGGAAAAGCTGTAGGTGTTTGATTTCTTTGATAATATTCATGGCTATAGAATTTACCCAAAAAAACTATAATTTGTTTAAAAAAACATGGAAACTAACATTGACTCGCACAGAAAAATCGCCGAAGTCCGGGTATCGAGTCGGCGCCCCCTTACTGTGCAAATTTGGAGAAGCTCCAGATGTTCCATTTCCTTGCTAAAATTCATGGCTATAGTATGTATCCTAACAACCTATAATTCGCTTAAAAAAAAAACAAAAACTGAAATTGAGTCGCAGAGAAAAGTAGCCGAAATCCGCGTATCGAGTCGGCGCCCCCTTGTTGTGACAATTTGGAAAAGCTCCACATGTTCGATTTCTTTGCTAAAATTCGTGACTACAGTATGTATCCTAACAACCTATAATTCGCTTAAAAAAACACGTAAACTGACTTTGAGTCGCAGAAAAAAGTAGCCGAAGTCCGCGTATCGAGTCGGTGCCCCCTTGTTGTGACAATTTGGAAAAGCTCCACATGTTCGATTTCTTTGCTAAAATTCGTGACTACAGTATGTATCCTAACAACCTATAATTCGCTTTAAAAAAAAACAAAAACTGACATTGAGTCGCAGAGAAAAGTAGCCGAAATCCGCGTATCGAGTCCGGCGCCCCCATCCTGTGCCATTTTGGAAAAGCTCCAGGTGTTTGATTTCATTGCTAAAATTCATGGCAATAGTATGTATCCTAACAACCTATAATTCGCTTTAAAAAAAAACAAAAACTGACATTGAGTCGCAGAGAAAAGTAGCCGAAGTGCGCGTATCGAGTCGGCGCCCCCTTGTTGTGCCAATTTGGAAAAGATCCAGGTGTTCGATTTCTTTGCTATAATTCATGGCGATAGTATGTATCCTATCAAACTATAATTAGCTTAAAAAAACACGAAAACTAACGTTGCGTCGCACACAAAATTCGTCGAAGTCCGCGTATCGAGTCGGCGCCCCCTTCGGCAGCCATTTTGGAAATGCTCCAGGTGTTTGATTTCTTTGCTAAAATTCATGGCTATAGTATGTATCCTAACAACCTATAATTCGCTTAAACAAAAACAAAAACTGAAATTGAGTCGCAGAGAAAAGTAGCCGAAATTCGCGTATCGAGTCGGCGCCCCCTTGTTGTGACAATTTGGAAAAGCTCCACATGTTCGATTTCTTTGCTAAAATTCGTGACTACAGTATGTATCCTAACAACCTATAATTAGCTTCAAAAAAAACCAAAACTGACTTTGAGTAACGGAGAAAAGTAGCCGAAGTCCGCGTGTGGAGTCGGCGCCCACTTCCGTCGTCATTTTCGAGAAGTTCCTGGCATTGGATTTCTTTGCTAAAATTCATGGCGATAGTATGTATCCTAACGAACTATAATTCGATTAAAAAAACACAAAAACTAACTTTGCGTCGCACACAAAATTCGTCGAAGTCCGCGTATCGAGTCGGCGCCCCCTTCGGCAGCCATTTTGGAAAAGCTCCAGGTGTTTGATTTCATTGCTAAAATTTATGGCTATAGTATGTATCCTATCAAACTATAATCCGCTTAAATAAATGCGAAAACTAACTTTGAGTCGCAAAGAAAAGTAGCCGAAGCCCGCGTATGCAGTCGCCCTCTTCCGGCGCCATTTTGGAAAAGCTCCAGGTGTTCGATTTCTTTGCTAAAATTCATGGCTGTAGTATGTATCATAACAAACTATAATTAGATTAAAAAAACACGAAAACTAACTTTGAATCACTGACAAAAGTAGCCCAACTGCGCGTATGTAGTCGGCGCCCCCTTCTGCCTCCATTTTGGAAAAACTCCAGGTGTTTGATTTCTGTGCTAAAATTCATGGCTATAGAATATACCCTAATAAACTATAAGTCGATTAAAAAAACATGAAAACTAACATTGAGTCACACAGAAAATTCACCGAAGTCCGCGTAAGGAGTCGGCGCCCCCTTGTGCCAATTTGGAAAAGCTCCACGTGTTCGATTTTTTTTGCTAAAATTCATGCCTATAGTATGTATCCTAACAACCTATATTTCGCTTAAAAAAATACAAAAACTGACTTTGGGTCGCAGAGAAAAATAGCCGAAGTCCGCGTATCGAGTCCGCGCCCCCTTGTTGTGCCAATTTGTAAAAGCTCCAGGTGTTTGATTTCTTTGCTAAAATTCATGGCTATAGTATGTATCCAAACAAACTATAATTCGCTTAAAAAACAAAAGAAAACTGACTTTGAGTCGCAGAGAAAAGTAGCCGAAGGCCGCGTATCGAGTCGGCGCCCCCTTGTGCCAATTTGGAAAAGCTCCACGTGTTCGATTTTTTTGCTAAAATTCATGCCTATAGTATGTATCCTAACAACCTATAATTCGCTTAAAAAAATACAAAAACTGACTTTGGGTCGCAGAGAAAAATAGCCGAAGTCCGCGTATCGAGTCGGCGCCCCCTTGTTGTGCCAATTTGGAAAAGCTCCACGTGTTCGTTTTCTTTGCTAAAATTCATGACTATAGTATGTATCCTAACAACCTATAGTTCGCTTGCAAAAAACAAAAACTGACTTTGAGTCGCAGAGAAAAGTAGCCGAAGTCCGCGTATCGAGTCGGCGCCCCATTGTTGTGCCAATTTGGAAAAGCTCCACGTGTTCGATTTCTTTGCTAAAATTCATGGCTATAGTATGTATCCTAACAACCTATAATTCGCTTAAAAAAAAACAAAAACTGACTTTGAGTCGCAGAGAAAAATAGCCGAAGTCCGCGTATGTAGTTGGCGCCCCCTTCCGCCTCCATTTTGGAAAAACTCCAGGTATTTGATTTCTTTGCTAAATTTCATGGCTATAGTATGTATCCTAACAAACTATAATTCGATTAAATAAACGCGAAAACTAACTTTGAGTCGCAAAGAAAAGTAGCCGAAGTCCGCGTAACGAGTCGGCGCCCCCTTGTTGTGCCAATTTCGAAAAGCTCCAGGTGTTCGATTTCTTTGCTAAAATTCATGGCGATATTATTTACCCAAAAAAACTATAATTCGTTAAAAAAAAAGAGAAAACTGACTTTGAGTCGCAGAGAAAAGTAGCCGAAGTCCGCGTATCGAGTCGGCGCCCCCTTGTTGTGCCAATTTGGAAAAGCTCCACGTGTTCGATTTCTTTGCTAAAATTCATGGCTATAGTATGTATCCTAACAACCTATAATTCGCTTAAAAAAAACAAAAACTGACTTTGGGTCGCAGAGAAAAATAGCCGAAGTCCGCGTATGAAGTCGGCGCCCCCTTGTTGTGCCAATTTGGAAAAGCTCCAGGTGCTTGATTTCATTGCTAAAAGTCATTGCAGTAGTATTTACCCAAGAAAACTAAAATTTGTTTAAAAAAACATGGAATCTAACATTGACTCGCACAGAAAAATCGCCGAAGTCCGCGTATCGAGTCGGCGCCCCCTTGTTGTGCCAATTTGGAAAAGCTCCACGTGTTCGATTTCTTTGCTAAAATTCATGGCTATAGTATGTATCCTATCAAACTATAATCTGCTTAAATAAACGCGAAAACTAACTTTGAGTCGCAAAGAAAAGTAGCCGAAGTCCGCGTATGCAGTCGGCGCCCCCTTCCGCCTCCATTTTGGAAAAGCTCCAGGTGTTCGATTTCTTTGCTAAATTTCATGGCTATAGTATGTATCCTAACAAACTATAATTCGATTAAAAAACACGATAACTAACATGGAGTTGCAGAGGAAAGTAGCCGAAGTCCGCGTATCGAGTCGGCGCCCCCTTCCTGTGCCAATTTGGAAAAAATCCAGGTGTTCGATTTGTTTGCTAAAATTCATGGCTATAGTATGTATCCTAACAACCTATAATTCGCTTAAAAAGAACAAAAACTGACTTTGAGTCGCAGAGAAAAATAGCCGAAGTCCGCGTATGAAGTCGGCGCCCCCTTCCGCCTCCATTTTGGAAAAACTCCAGGTATTTGATTTCTTTGCTAAATTTCATGGCTATAGTATGTATCCTAACAAACTATAATTCGATTAAAAAACACGATAACTAACTTTGAGTCGCAGAGAAAATCCGCCGATATCCGCGTATCGAGTCGACGCCATTTTGGAAAAGCTCCAGTTGTTTGATTTCTTTGCTATAATGCATGGCTATAGTATTTACCCTAAAAATCTATAATTTGCTTAAAAAAAAACACAAAAACTAACTTTGAGTCGCACAGAAAATCCGCGGTAATCCGCGTATCGATTCGGCGCCATTTTGGAAAAGTTCCAGATGTTTGAATTCTTTGCTAATATTCATGGCGATAGTATTTACCCAAAAAATATAATTCGCTTAAAATAACACGAAAACTAACTTTGGGTCGCAGAGAAAAGTAGCCGAAGTCGGCGTATCGAGTCGGCGCCCCCTTCCGGCGCCATTTTGGACAAGCTCCAGGTGTCTGTTTTCTTCGCTAAAATTCATGGCTATAGTATGTATCCTAACAAACTATAATCCTTTAAAGAAAACATGGAAAGTAACTTTGAGTGGCAGACAAAATTCGCTGAATTCCGCGTATCAATTCGGCGCTATTTTGGAAAAGTTCGAGGTGTCTGATTTCATTGCTAAAATCATGGCTATAGTATTTACCCTAAAAAACTATTAATCGCTTAAAAAACACGAAAACTAACTTTGAGTCGCAGAGAAAAGTCTCCGAATTCCGCGTATCGAGTCGGCGCCATTTTCGATAAGTTCCAGGTGTCTTATTTCATTGCTAAAATTCATGGCTATAGTAATTATCCTAACATAAATAATCCGTTTGAAAAAACATGGAAACTAACAGTGAGTCGTAGAGAAAAATCGGCGAATTCCGCATACCTTTCAGGCGCCATTTTGGAATAGTTCCAGCTGTCTGATTTCGTTACTAAAATTGATGGCTATAGTATTTTTCCTACCATTAGAATCTGTTTAGGGGCATTCCATGTATTTCACAATATTCGTGGCTTGGGAACAATGTGAACTTGACATTCATGATAATTTATTTGTTTTTTAATCGTCAATTACGCCGAAACTACTTGATATTTTTAGTTGAAATGTAACACAGTACTTGTTGAATCAATACTCTAAATGATGATGTTTTACCCACTAACTGTAGATGTTTTAATTTATCTAAAACGACCGATGAAATATGAGTTCAGCGCGCGCGGCGGCGGACAGAATTCGTACACCTTAGTTGCAATTTGATTACCTCGGTAACCAAAGCTTGTATTACAATAAAATAACATTTTATAAAACGTGTTTTTTCTCAGCTTTAACGCTATACTAATGAAGTTTTCATTCATGTAATGCAAACACCCCAAATCATCATTTTTTACAAAAAATTTAATATTTCTTGGCTATGTACACAGCCTTAGTATGTATGCGTTGCTCAGCTATTATTGTGTAAGTATTTACATACATCATAGAAACGTTTTGCAATGCAATGCATGTATGTAAACGCTGTGCACATAGGAAAAAAAGATTTTTTTTCAGATAAAATGGTAATTTGGGGTGTTTGCATTACACCTATGAAAATTTAATTAGTATAGCATTAAAGCTGAGAAATTTATCACAATATCAGCTTTGGTTACCGAGGTAATCAACTAAGGTGTACGAATTCTGCCCGTTACCGCGAGTTCGTCCCCCGGCCACCGCGCCGCCTTTGCTGGCCAGCGCTAGAGCAGTCGCGCGACCGAGTGCGCTGAACTCGCATTATTCGTGGGTCGTTTTAGACCAACTGAAACATCTAGAGCTATCGGGTAAAATGCTATCATTTAGAGTATTAATTCATCAAGTACTGCGTTAAATTGTAACTAAAATTGTCAAGTAGTTCCGGCGTAATCGTCGATTGAAAAACAAGAAAATTATCTCCAGTTCTACTGATCAGGTTTTAAAAAACTGACATAAAAATTCATGGTTTTTTTTTCGAGCTTTAAGATTAATTATACCGCATTTCTTTAACTTTACAATTGGCCGAAATAGGTCCCTAGAAATGGAAATTGTTTTAAAAAAATGTATTGAACATTACTTTTCAGAAAAGTTCTTTTCAGTATTAGCTAAGTAGAACATGAGCTGTCGATTACAGGTAGTTTCCTGCATTTACTGTGAGTTAGGCCAACTTTAAATTAATTTGAATATACAGATTATTAATATTGCAATAAGCCCCCCACTTTAAGATAATGAGGTTGGTCAGCATTTTATATATTGTATGAAGTATATAAATATGTATCAGTGTAAATCCGATTAAAAAAATGATTTTTTTATAAACTATTGTAATATGAAAATTTAGAGAAAACTTTTTTTTTTCTTTTAAACAATTTGCCCATAAAGACAGTCAATCTTGCATTCGAAACCCAGGTACTTTATAGCAATACTATATAGCAGGTACTTTATAGTTCAATTCTGAATAATTTAACTTTAATATATTAAAGTTAAAAAGAAATAGTAAAAAAATTTTAAATCTTTTAAATTTTATTTAAGCAAACAAAATTAAAGTTATTAGTCTATTTTCTTCGCAAAATATTTTTTGAGCTTTAACAGCATTGAGCAATTGAGCATTAGTTAAAATTAATAAATGACAAAACTTTAAAGATATCTAAATTTTGCAAATATGTAAAAGAAATAATTAATTTTTCAAATTTCTTTATTTAACTTCATAAAAATACTGAGTAATAAAAATATTACCTTTTTATTGGTGCTGTGAATTATCAATGAAGGACTGGTTGCTGGACATTGTTTGATCTATAAAAATAATAGTAAGAGCTTTATGATAGGTTTAAATGACTAACAATAAAATAATGTGTATGCAAAGTTTTAATAAAAAATTTAATCATAACAAGTATTAACCTTGTGACAGCCGGCATTATTCCTACGGAATTAGTATAACTTTCTTGAAATGTTGTATGTAAATATTTTTTAAGTAATTGTGTATTTAAGCTGAACACCGAATATGGCGTTATGCCGGCTGTAAGGAGGTTAAAATATATCACGAACACAATTAATCAACTCTTTCCAAAGTAATACTATAGCATGTCTATGTTTTTTCTGTTTTCGCGAAGTATTATCTCGATAAAAAACGTTATGTTTAAAAGTAAACAGATTTCTTTTTCAAATAGATCCCAAAGTTCATGCAATATTACAATTCCCATTAATAGCATATTAGACGAATTATTGCGTTAGAAGCTTTTAGCGTTACTACTGATTTTAATAGATAGAAGTCTAGTACATAGATTTACAAAGACTAATGATTAAATTACCTTTAAGACGCAATTTTAGTCGCCTTTTTTTGCTGAGTCTTTTGCGAACAGAGCCATCTTCAGCAAGCTTCTGTTTGCGGCGTGACCGCTTCCGTTTTTTTTTTGAAGCCAAGCTTTCAGTCAAAATGCTATTCGCTGCAATGCCAAATCAAACAGCACAAAACTAAAGTTAGAAAGCTGATGCAAATAAAAGCAATTATTGAACGTGAACCCTTAGCGGTATACATTTTGAACATGAATTGATTTTTGATAAAATGATAACTTTAGAGTTTTCAGGGTCGTTGATTATGAATCTGAACTCAGGTTCTGAAAATTGATAATGGCATATCCAATACGGTTACCGTAAATGGATATATTGTTTAATATTTTATTGTTTGACCGTCATTGTGAAACTTGCCATTATCTATAACGTTAATCTGACAGTTCATTCGTAATCGGCTTTCTCAAAAAGACTTGAGTAGAAATTGTAGAACAGATATGTGGAATTTTGGCCAATACTAAACTATTTTATAAAAAAGAAACGCTTTTCGAGTATTTGCTTTTGAATAGAATATGTGCTTGAAAGTGGATTTGATATTACACCAACATTATGAAATTACTAAAAAATTTGATGAAATTACTCAAAAACTGCTTTGAAATTGCAAAAAATAGCTTTGAAAAAGGTGACATAATGTGAGTAAATGATGCCGCAAAGGGTTAACATAGAGCGTGATATTTTTCAAGTGAAGGGAATGAAAAAAAACTATTCAACATATTTGTAACAAGCTTAAGAAGCTACATTAGAAACTCTATTTGTGTTACAACGTTAAGTCTTATAATTATATTACTAATTATATTTCTTACTTTCATTTGGTAGATCTCGTAGGATGCTCTGATGATCTGCATAAGCTGAAAATGTTAAAAATTTTAAAAAATAGAAAAACGATCAAGAATTCACCCTTTTCTACTCTAAACGCCACTCGCGGTAGACGTTCTTTAAACGCATATAACTCATGCTATTCATAAATACAGGCGAGTCATGATTGTATAGTTTTACTCGTGCCTTCATGCTTTTTTTTGATGGCGTAACAATTTTCGAAAAATGTTAACAATGGCAAAAGCATTTTAAAAAAATCAGCATCTTCTTTTTTCAAAAATTTTTTTTTATTCAAGCTGTCAAGAACTTATCCGTTAGCAATGCACGTGGAACTCAACCCGTCTAATCAATATAAGAAATGTGTAAACGCAAGAGATATGTAGTTGTATTATACGTGTACTTTAATTCGATGAGTAACAAGTTTTACAATTAGCCAAAGAATATATCAGAATTATTTAAGAATGACCGCAGCTACTTATTTTTTTTTGCAGATTAACAATTTCTTTTAAATTTAAAAAATTGCGCAATACGCCCCAAACAAATTCATGTATTCCGTCACCAATTACAAGAGTTTGCTAATCATGGTAACTTTTTCTAATTATTATTATTATTACTTATTTGTTTTTTCTCTAAACAATGTTTTTTTGCATTGTTAATTAAATTTTAGAAAATCATAATCACACCATCGGTAAGGGCATGAGTTTAACTATAAAAGCTTGTCTCGCCATTACCTCACAAAGCGTTTATCAGAAGCGACGTTGTAGGCCGAAAAGGGTTAAATTAATTTATTGCGTATTCAATAATTACTGTTTCAGCCCTCCGGTGTACTATTAATATTTTCATCAAAGTCAACTACTGAAATATTATAAATTAATATTATACAAAAATGTTACATATTTGTTAAAACCTTAAGAAACAACGTGCGAAAACTCAATTACAAGGATTAGAGGTACATTGTAAGCGGGAAAATATTAGAAATGTTGAATTTAAAAAAATTTTAGAAAACGTTATATACAATATAGACTCTATCGGTCTACACGAGTAAAAGTTTTTATTTTAAGACTCGAACATACTTCTTCTCGCACTGCCAGACCTAGAAAGTATGACTGTCTGAAAATTAAAAGAACATAGGCGTTTCATCCTCGCCGTCGGAGTGGACTCCTCAGTAGGACTCCGACGGCATACCCTCGCAGTACGAGAAGAAGTATGTTCGGGTCTTAAAATAGAAACTTTTACTCGTGTAGACCGATAGAGTCTATATTCTATATTATACATCTACGAGTGATAGAGTAATTTTCATTTCTATTTAGAAAACGTTGTTTTTGCTCTGTAAAACGTGTTTTTGCATTGTTAATAAAATTTTTAGAAAATTGTAATTACACCATTGGAAAGGACATCAGTTTAGCTATAAAAACATGTTCCCCTCGAATTTTGAAATCGCGAATTGCGCTAGTTATGAAATATCTCAAAGCGTGTATCACGAGTGGCGTTTCAGGTCGTAAAAGATTAAATTTATTCAAATAATTACCTCTCTGGTCCTTTGGTGAGCTGCTACCATTGGGATGAAAGGTGACGCCTGAAATATTATTTATTAATATTATACAATAATTTTAAAACCGGAGATTATTCTAACATTTAAGTTTTTAAAAATTGCTATTGTTTTTAAAAGTTTTCAGAACAAAATATTATTTTATGCAAACGGTCGTGAAAACTATTGATTATCATTATAAACTTTAATTTAAGTAAAATAAATTACCTTCGGGTGTAATTGATGAATCCGAGTAATCTTTAAGCATGATTTAATAATTGAATGTTATTATGATAAGCGAGTTATAAATAATAAAATCATCTTTTTTTTTATTACCATATTCATTATTTCGTGGACCGCTTGTTATAATTACATCTGAAATAAACATGCAATTTTTTAATAATTAAATAAGTTTAGGACTACTTTTCGATTAAAATTACAAAATAAATACCGTTGATCGGAAAATCTTCACGATCTTCTTCATTTGAGGATTCAGATGCTTCATCTTCAGTAAAAACACACGGTAAAATAATATAATCTGAGTCATAACTGCTTTAAAAAAATTTGTTTAAATTACCTATAATTTCTTTATCATCTGGCTCCTTCGCAGAAAATGAATCTGAAATAAGCATGTAATTATTAAATTAATTTAATAAGTTAATAAAAATTAATGAACCCTTTAATGTCACAATCACAATTTTCAGTATACTAAATTCGATGCTCTGCCAGAGAATAGAAACTCGGAGGATACCTATGTTAAAAACATATTTGATTATATTTAAGTAAAATCTCAGATAAGAATCACAAAAATGTACAACAAAATGCTTATTATATATGTACAAATCCACCAAAAAGTGGAACAAAAGTCGGTCCAAAAGAAACACTTTTATTTTTGAGGGTACACCTATCGGATCATGCTTGTTTTTTTTGGTAGCTCATTCCAAATAATAAACCGTTATGTGCGTAGTAAAAACCCTATGCCAAAAAAAAGCTACGGGCGAAACACCGAAAAAAATGAACGCGATTTCTGCTCTAAAAATTAAAAAACGCGCATTATCTACAGTATTAAAATATTTCGATTTTTTTTCATATACCCACACTTAAAGTATACTAAAAGACCTTGAATTTGCGTATAAATTTGTCTGGATCAGAAGCACTGATCGATAGATACGCACATTTAAAGACAACGAACTCTGTTTCAGACGATTACGAAAGTAGCCAATATAACGTTTTTTTCCATTTAATCCCTTTAACTTTTCATTGAAAAGTACAAGAAAAGAGCTTTAATTTAAGCTATTAACCGTAAAAAACGAATGCATGGATTAAAAGTTAAAAGGATTTTATGATAAAAAGCGTAAAATTGGCCTTTTTCCTAAGCGCCTTAGAGGTCTTTTAGTGTACTTTAAGTGTGGGTATATGGAAAAAATCAAAATATTTTAATACTGTAGATAATGCGCTTTTTTAATTTTTAGAGCAGTAATCGCGGTCATTATTTTTTGGTTTTTCACTTGTAGCTCTGTGTTGGTATAGGGTTTTCACTAGGCATATAATTGAACTAAGTGTATCGAAAATTGCAATTTATGATATTAAATGGATAACTGAATTAAAAATAGCAAAATTAGTACCGTTCATATCATCTTCCTGATGTTCTGTCCGAGAAGCTTCGGGCACTTCATCTTTAACAAAAATGAAATAATGCAATTAAATGTTAAAAAATAATGGTTGTATAATACATAATAATGGATACATACCATCTTCGTAATCGGGAATTGGCCGAACCCGCTGTCGCCCTTCAATATTAAGCATGAATATTAATAACAATATTAATTAATGTAACTAATATTTAATATTAATTTTAATAATTAATCGTCTAAAGTTTAGGTTTCTCGTCCGATACGTTAAATATATGCTTCTCAAAATCAGTATAAAACAACCAACTTGAGAAGCATATATATAGATCATGACATAAGAAAATTTTCTTCTGATTAACTATGAATATATGACAATTCTGATCAACTAGAAAGAAAATAGAAAAAAAGAGCTTTTAATTTAGAAATGAAACTGGTAATACTATTGGTTGCATTTCTAACCATGAAGTTTTAAATAAAAAAAGAAAAACGGTTATTTTAATACGTTTTTACGTTCAAGTACTGGAGAAAACCCATAAATTTTTCCGTTTCTTGAAATCCTTCTCAATTTTAATGCAGTCGTGCGTTTTCAAAGTTCTGAAGTTGATAATTTTGTACTGATTTTCAGAAGCATATACATAACGTATGGTACGATAAACTTCAGCTTCAGATATTAGAAAAAAGTAGAAGATAAGAGCTTTCATTCGAGCTATTAAACTTTGAAATCGGTCAGTTGGATCGGAAGGTACGAAGTTCTTAAAAAAGGCAAAAGCTAATTTTCTTGAAATCACTCGATTTTGTCAAATACAGAGATTTTTCCCTTTTTTCAAATGCTTAAAACTTTTGATCCATTTTTCATTTTACAAATTTGTAATCTAGACTTATTGTCAGAAAAGTACAAGAAAAGAGCTTTAATTTAAGCTATTAACCGTAAAAAACGAATGCATGGATTAAAAGTTAAAAGGATTTTATGATAAAAAGCGTAAAATTGGCTTTTTTCCTAAGCGCCTTAGAGGTCTTTTAGTGTACTTTAAGTGTGGGTATATGGAAAAAATCAAAATATTTTAATACTGTAGATAATGCGCTTTTTTTAATTTTTAGAGCAGTAATCGCGGTCATTATTTTTTGGGTTTTCACTTGTAGCTCTGTGTTGGTATAGGGTTTTCACTAGGCATATAATTGAACTTAGTGTATCGAAAATTGCAATTTATGATATTAAAGGGATAACTGAATTAAAAATAGAAAAAATAAGTACCGTTCATAGCATCTTCCTGATGTTCTGTCCGAGAAGCTTCGGGCACTTCATCTTTAGCAAAAATGAAATAATGCAATTAAATGTTAAAAAATAATGGTTGTATAATACATAATAATGGATACATACCATCTTCGCAATCGGGAATTGGCCGAACCCGCTGTCGCCCTTCAATATTAAGCATGAATATTAATAACAATATTAATTAATGTAATTAATATTTAATATTAATTTTAATAATTAATCGTCTAAAGTTTAGGTTTCTCGTCCGATACGTTAAATATATGCTTCTCAAAATCAGTAAAAAACAACCAACTTGAGAAGCATATATATAGATCATGACATAAGAAAATTTTCTTCTGATTAACTATGAATATATGACAATTCTGATCAACTAGAAAGAAAATAGAAAAAAAGAGCTTTTAATTTAGAAATGAAACTGGTAATACTATTGGTTGCATTTCTAACCATGAAGTTTTAAATAAAAAAAGAAAAACGGTTATTTTAATACGTTTTTACTTTCAAGTACTGGAGAAAATCCATAAATTTTTCCGTTTCTTGAAATCCTTCTCAATTTTAATGCAGTCGTGCGTTTTCAAAGTTATGAAGTTGATAATTTTGTACTGATTTTCAGAAGCATATACATAACGTATGGTACGATAAACTTCAGCTTTAGATATTAGAAAAAAGTAGAAGATAAGAGCTTTCATTCGAGCTATTAAACTTTGAAATCGGTCAGTTGGATCGGAAGGTACGAAGTTCTTAAAAAAGGCAAAAGCTAATTTTCTTGAAATCACTCGATTTTGTCAAATACAGAGATTTTTCCCTTTTTTCAAATGCTTAAAACTTTTGATCCATTTTTCATTTTACAAATTTGTAATCTAGACTTATTGTCAGAAAAGTACAAGAAAAGAGCTTTAATTTAAGCTATTAACCGTAAAAAACGAATGCATAGATTAAAAGTTAAAAGGATTTTATGATAAAAAGCGTAAAATTGGCTTTTTTCCTAAGCGCCTTAGAGGTCTTTTAGTGTACTTTAAGTGTGGGTATATGGAAAAAATCAAAATATTTTAATACTGTAGATAATGCGCTTTTTTTAATTTTTAGAGCAGTAATCGCGGTCATTATTTTTTGGGTTTTCACTTGTAGCTCTGTGTTGGTATAGGGTTTTCACTAGGCATATAATTGAACTTAGTGTATCGAAAATTGCAATTTATGATATTAAAGGGATAACTGAATTAAAAATAGCAAAATTAGTACCGTTCATAGCATCTTCCTGATGTTCTGTCCGAGAAGCTTCGGGCACTTCATCTTTAGCAAAAATGAAATAATGCAATTAAATGTTAAAAAATAATGGTTGTATAATACATAATAATGGATACATACCATCTTCGTAATCGGGAATTGGCAGAACTCGCTGTCGCCCTTCAATATTAAGCATGAATATTATTAAAAATATTAATTGTTTGACCATGGCTATACACTGCATAATCTCGCATTGTCGACACAGTGTGTGAATTGTTGATATTATTAGTACTTACGATACATGTGAGGAACATTTTCTTGCGCATCCGCCTCCTGTCGTCGTGCCAACCTCATAAGCATCTTTCGATGTAGTATTTCATTCTCACTCAATAAAAGGTCGTGATCAAAATCTTTGTCTTTCTCTAAAAATGGTAAATATAAGAAATTATTATAAAAGCACTTTTTCCAACGAAAATACAATTTTATTCGATACTAAATTTCTGCTGCTATTTGCATTATTTTACTGATAAACAGTAAAAATATAACAAAATGTAACAATTCCCACGCAATTACCCCTTTTCAAGCACCCTTATAGGAGATTTAACTCCCTTTAAGGATGGTTACATCGCAGCAGAAATGTAATATCGAATAAATTGGGATTGCCGTTCGAAAATAACGTTTCGAACTTAAAAACTATAGTTACCATAAGAAACTATTAGCGGAGTTTCTTTTAATTCATACTCGGAGCCGATCCTATAATTTTTCGATGCGATCTCCAAATGCTCCTTAACGTTTCCCTTCAACTTTACCGCATAACGGAGAAATTGATCTGCGGTAAAGTTCGCCTCTGTATCAAGAAGCATTCGCCACACTGTATAGTTTAATATACCATTTTATATATGAGCATATTGACGAACAACTGGAAACTTCCGGGGGGCTGGAAATTGGAAAAATTTTCACTAAGGCACACTTACCAGGCCTATTTTTTCTGATTTCTGAGACCCCTCTGAGTGACAAACCGCGTGTTACTAAAAAATCTGTTGCCACACGGCTTTCCGGGTGAAAAAATGCTAAAATGTTGATACATTTGCTTTAGCATTTTTACTATAGAACATATTATTTGTCTACTGTGAATCCCTTTGGAATCGGTCTTATATTTATCATTTATAAAATGAAAGTGCAGCTCAAGAGCTTGAAATTGGATGTAAATTTTAAAAATCGGATTCACTGGTCACGAGCTACGCACGTTTCAGTACTACTAACTCCTAGGACTCGCGAGATTTTAAGTTTCTATTTTCAAATCTTCATTACTTTTAATACAGTCACTCGATTTTGAAGTTGAATAGCTTCGATTAAAGCTATTTTTTTCTACTTTCTTACTGATAGGTCTGAATTATTGTAATGATCTGTATGTGTACTTATATATTGCTATATATGCTTTTTGAAAAGGTAATTATTTGGTAAGAATTTGAAAAAGGTAATTATCACTTGATTTCTACGAAATAGCTCGATTTTTCAATAAAAATGAGTGATTTTTAAAATTTTCGAAACTATTGATTCAGAGATTTGATTTCAACGTTTAATATCTTAACTTAAAGCTCTTTACCTCTAATTTTTGGTTTTCGAGTCTAAATTTTAATTTTCGTATCCATTAATCTATATATATGCTTTTAAGAAGACTAGTTTTTTAAAAGCATGTATAGACATATATAAGTATATGTGGAAATCCATCAAAAATTGTACTTTTTTTTAAGGCACATTTATCGGACCATATAACGTTTTTTTCCATTTAATCCTTTTAACTTTTGATCCATGCATTCGTTTTTATGGTTAATAGCTTAAATTAAAGCTCTTTTCTTATACTTTTCTGACAATAAGTCTAGATAAAAAATTTTAATGTAGTGAGCTATATATATGCTTCTGAAGTAGATCATTTTTTGAAAGCATTTATATAGCACACTGTATTTTATAAAAATATTTGGACTAACTAACAAAACTGTAGATAAAAAGAGCTTTAATTTGAGCTATTAAACATTGAAAGCGCAGAAATGGATCAAAAGTTTCAAGTATTTGAAAATCTGCGAAAATCGAGTGATTTCATGGAAAAAAGCGAAATTAGCATTTTTTAAGAACCTCGTACCTTCCCATCCAACCGACCGATTTCAATGTTTAATTGCTTGAATTAAAGCTCTTATCTTATACTTTTTTACTAATTTATCTGAAGTTAAAGTTTCTCATACCATACGCTATATATATGCTTTTCAAAATAAGTAAAAAATGATCAACTTGAGAAGCATATATATAGTTCATGACATCAGAAAATTTTCTTCTGATCAACTAGAATGAAAGAGCTTTTATTGGAGATATGAAACTGGTAAAACTATTGGTTGAATCGCTAACCATGAAGTTTTAAATAAAAAAAGAAAAACGATTATTTTGATACGTTTTTTCGTTCAAGTACTGGAGAAAATCCATAGATTTTTCCGTTTCTTGAAATTATTCTCAATATTGATCTAGTCGTGCGTTTTCAAAGTTCTGAAGTTGATAATTTTTTACTGATTTTCAGAAGCATATACATAACGTATGGTATGGGAAACTTCAACTTCAGATAAATTAGAAAAAAGTAGAAGATAAGAGCTTTCATTCGAGCTATTAAACTTTGAAATCGGTCAGTTGGATCGGAAGGTACGAGGTTCTTAAAAAAGGCAAAAGCTAATTTTCTTGAAATCACTTGATTTTGTCAAATACAGAGATTTTTCCCTTTTTTCAAATGCCTGAAACTTTTGATCCATTTGTGCTTTTGCAATTTTTAATAGCTCAAATGAAAGCTCTTTTCATCTACATTTTTATTAGTTTGTCCAAATTTTTTTTATAAAATACAGTGTGCTATATAAATGCTTTCAAAAAATGATCTACTTGAGAAGCATATATATAGCTCACTACATTAAAAATTTGTAATCTAGACTTATTTTCAAAAAAGCACAAGAAAATATCTTTAATTAAAGCTATTAACCGTAAAAACGAATGCATGGATCAAAAGTTACAGCTAAAATAGAGTTCGTTGTCTTGAACTGTGCGTATCTTTGGATCAGTGCATCCGATCCACAAAAATTTATATGCAAATTAAAAGTCTTTTAGTGTACTTTAAGTGTGGGTATATGGAAAAAATCAAAATATTTTAATACTGTAGATAATGCGCGTTAGTTTTAATTTTTAGAGCAAAAATCGCGGTCATTTTATTCCGGTCTTTCGCCTGTAGCTCTTTCTTGACATAGGATTTTTAATAGGCACACATCGCCGGTTTATTGTTTGATATGAGCTGCGAAACAAAACTAGCATGGTCGGATAGGTGTGCCCTCAAAAATAAAAACGTTGAATTTTTGGACCGACTTGTGTGCCACTTTCTGGTGGATTTCACATATATACATCTCACTACAATAATTTAGACCTATTAGCCAAAAATTAGGAAATACAGTTTTAGTTGAAGCTAATAAACTTGATAGTCGAGTGACTGTATCAAAAGTAACGAAGATTTGAAAATAGAAAGTCTAAATCTCGCGAGTCCTATAAGGAGTTAGCAGTACTCAAACGTGCGTAGCTCATGACGAGTGAATCCGATTTTAAAAATTGTACATCCGATTTAAAGCTCTTGAGATGCAATTTCATTTTATATATGACGTGTATAATGCCGGTTGCAAAGGGATTCACAGTAGTCAAATAATATGATCAATAGTAAAAATGCTGAAGCAAATGTATCTACAGTTTTGCATTTTTTCATCCGGAAAGCCGCGTGACAACAGATTTTGTAGGAACACTTACGGTTTCTCACTCAGAGGGGTCCTAGAAATTAGAAAAAAGGCCTGGTAAGTGTGTCTTAGTGAAAATTTTTCTAACTTCCAGCCTCCCAGAAGTCATTTGATACAGGATTTTATGAAAGTATTTCAAAAATCTACTTACACCTCAATAATTCGTCCTGCTTATGTATTGTTGAATAACGGGGCAACCTACTGATATTTTTGCCGTTATTTATCTTGGCAATATCCTCCATTGCGATGATAAACATTTTCATCAAGCGGCCTAAAATGAAGGCGTTGTAAAGTTTTTAAGATAGCCTGACCATTTGAAGGGTAAAAAAGGAAGAACGGTAAAAAAAATTGTTTTTGGACAAGCTATACAAATTTTATTATTTATGCTATGATAACAGACCTTTTTGTATTTGAAAGTGCTCATTCATACCTTCGATTAAAGCTATTGAACTGATAATAATATCGATTTGTCGTCTACAAAATCTGTTAGCATTCAAACATATTTTTTAAGTTACTTAACGGTGTGCACGATTATAAGCCTGAGAGTGGACCAAATGAAACTTTTTATACATCAATTTACTTCTTAAAACCTGAAATAAAACTAAAGTGGAGCACTTTTTAATTAAATTTAGTTTTCTATTCTTCCAAACAAGTATGCATATATGATATTTAAAAAATTCGTTTTATTATTGAACAAAAAAGTTACATATACTTGTTATAAAAAATGGAAAAAAATTTTAATAAATAAGCGTTCAACTTATGTTTTAATGCAGGTTCGAAGGAGCAAACTTAATAAAAAAACATGTTCCAATTGTAGTATATTTGTAAGACGAAAATTCGACGAATCTTCACGAGCTTGATAGCTAAAATTTAAGATCGCAATGAGCACTTCACATTGAAAAACGTTTAATTATCATAGGATTAATAGTGAAATGGTTTCTTTCCAAAAATAATGTTTTTTCTAACTCTTAAGGGGACCCAAGACGTTTAAAATGCGAAAAAAAGAAACATTTTTAAAATGGAAAGTATAACTTAGATTTTATTGAAAACTTTTGCACAAAAACAACTGTAATACTGTCTATCTTTTCAAATTAATTTTTGGCTCTTTCTCAAACTAATGGGTACCAATGAAAAATAAAGAAACTGTTAAATATTTTTACACATTTTCCATGCGATTGCAAGTGAATGCATGGTTCGATTTAGCTCAAATTTTGGGAAGATACTTTATTTATGTAGTTTTCATATGAACAGAGGAATTTTCATTTCAACACATAGAATATGTGTTATGGGCGAAAATGTATCAAACATGATTTAAAAGGTCTGAAAAGGTGAATTTTTTATTTTTAAATATTTTCTTATGTTTTTATTTTTAAACATTACTCTATTCATACAAAAACTACATAAATAAAGTATCTTCCCAAAATTAGAGCTAAATCGAACCATGCATTCACTTGCAATCGTATGGACAATGTATAAAAATATTTTACAGTTTTCAATTTATCACTGGTGCCCATTAGTTTGAAAAAGAGTGCCCATTAGTTTAAAAGCACGTTTTAAACGTATTGGGTCTTATGATACTAACTTATAAAATCACACATCACAGGTCTTTCTCCGAGACCATGTGCGAGCTCTGAATTTAGTGCTTCCGAGCAATTATTCGTACGCGTCGACAGCCCAAACACACTAAATCCTTCTGGTGTAACAATATTTATCCAGTACCTTCTGAAATACCTGAAAAAATTATATTTAAATAAGGATTGAATGTACTAGATTGAATGACCGAATGGTAATAGGTTTCTGAGGCGATAAATTAATATTTTTACAAACAATAAGCTTCTTTATCATTACTTCAATATTAAATTGTATATAATAAAACTTTTGTTGGAAACCTTTAACTGAAGCATAACTCTTCAATTTCAGTACTCAATAGCGCAGGCAATGCTGAGCCATGCAAGAATCGCATTAGGACTTGCGAAGGCTTTGAAAAAAAAACAAAATCAAAAATACCTAAAAAGGTCCTGCAATCTTTTAGAGATTTCTTCATCTCCAGAATTGACTTCTTCCACTTGCCGCTCAAATTGATCAACTATCATGTTTGGCGGCAAGTATGCCAATGCAAGAAGCTTCTTTACAATGAGCTGCATTTCGGCCGATTCTTCGAGCGTCTTCGAAATAGGCTTTAATCGATTATAAATTGCCTAACGCAAGAAATTAAAAATTAGAGGACAATAATGCAACAAGGTATAAAATAAAAAAATTTTACTCGGACTCACTCTGTCGAAATGGGCATTGCAGCCAACTAGCCGTGCATCCGGCCAAATTAACGCAGCTGTAGTTCTAATTCCTATTTCAAAGTCACTTAGAATTAAATGAATTCTAGCCAGAGGAATTAGTTGGTCTCGAATAAAACTAAAAATAACTTGATATGCCTCCTTTCTTCTCGACGTCATGACTGACGTAAAGAATAAAACAGCCTGCCGTGGAAGAGTGGAATTAGTATATATTACACCCAATCCATGAAGGCTTATAGCCTTACAACATAAGCAGTATGAAACTAAAAAACCATTCACACTACCAGCGAAGAAATACCCGGGTTTTTGGTTTTTAATTTGATTTTGTATTGAAAAATTATTAAACTGAGCCACGCCAGTAAATGATTTGGTTTGATACGAGCGGCAGGAGACACGAGGTTCCAACGCGAGTTGCACTCGTACAGCTCGCTTTCATCGTCTCTGTGTACACAGAGGATTTTTGAATAATGAGAGATGGTGCAGGCTCGCCTTCCTTATTTCTATAATATTCTGAATATACGCAGGCGAGGGAAACGATCATCTTTGCTTGCACTACTTACGTTATGGAGGTTCGCTATTGCTGATTACCCAAAAATCGCGATTATAATAGGGGAAAAAGTCGATATTCAACGTAAAATTTGCATGTAAAACTTCACATATGCCAGGGATTGCGTAATTTTAAGCAGGCGAGACGAGCTTCCGTAGCGTAAGTATCGCACGTGAAGAGCGTGTCCCTCATCTGCGTATATTTAGAACATATGTTTGAGAAAGAGGGACAATTGTACGGAGCTTTGCGTATAAAAATCTTAGGGAAGGCAAACTATGGCTCTGAAATTTGCAACGTTCGTAACGAACGAAAATCTTTTTTTATTCGATACTAAGTTTCTGGTGCTAACCATATTTATTTATAGCTAAACACCCAAAATGAATCAAAATACAACAATTCACATGCAAAATACCACCTTAAACAACCCTTAAAGGGGAAAAATCAACCCTATTAGTGTAGTGATAAAAACAAGATGGAAAAATTTTAAAATTTATTACACAAACATAACAGTAGTTTGGATATTACTAAAATGAGTTTTTATTATGGGAAAACTGTAAGGAGGATCCAAACGGGCCAAAATTAGGGGGCGAGATTCCGAAATTTCTAAGTCTTTTGCACGTCGTTCCCAAACAACCAGAAATTTGGTGATGAAATTTTGCAGTTAGTTAGGTAGTGCAAAAACGAACGACGTGCAAAAAACTTAGAATTCTCGAGATCGCCCGAGTAGAAGTGTCGCGTCTCGGCGCTTCAATATTCCGGGAAACTTCGCACACTTATTCATTTTTGCATTCCATAACTATCTGCAGAATTTCGACACGAAATTTTGGGTTGTTTGGGAACGGCTTGCAAAATACATAGATTTTTCGAGATCGCCCGAGTACAAGTGTCGCGTCTCGGTGCTTCAATATTTGTAAAGGACAAGTTAAAAGCTTTTCCGAGCGGGGAAACTTCGCACACATATTCATTTTTGTATTCCCTAACTATCTGCAAAAGTTCATCAGGAAATTTTGCGTTGTTTGGGAACGACTTGCAAAAAACATAGATTTTTCGAGATCCCCCGAGTACAAGTGTCGCGTCTCGGCGCTTCAATATTCGCAAACGAAATTTTAAAATCGTTTCCGAGCAGCGAAATTTTGCACATTCATTCGTATTTGCACTATCGAACTAACTGCAAAATTTTAACGCAAAATTTAGGGTTGTTAGGCAACGACGTGCAAAAAACATAGATTTTTCGAGATCGCCCGAGTTGAAGAGTCGCGTCTCAGCGCTTCAATATTCGTAAAGGGAAAGTTAACAGCTTTTTCCAGCTGGGAAACGTCGCACACTTATTCATTTTTGCATTCCCTAACTATCTGCAAAATTTCATCACGAAATTTTGCGTTGTTTGGGAACGAGGTGCAAAAAACATAGATTTTTCGAGATCGCCCGAGTTGAAGTGTCGCATGTCGGCGCTTCAATATTCGTAAAGGGAAAGTTAAATGCTTTTCCGTGGGGGGAAACTTTACACACTTATTGATTTCTGCATTCCCTAACTATCTGCAAAATTTCATCACGAAATTTTGCGTTGTTTGGGAACGAGGTGCAAAAAACTTAGAATTTCTTAGTTCGCCCGAGTAACGGTGTCGCGTCTCGGCGCTTGAATATTCGCAAACATAAACTCAAAATGGTTTCCATACGGGGAAACTTTACACACAGTTTTATTTTTGTACTTTCTAACTATCTGCGAAATTTCAACGCAAGATTTAGGGTTGTTAGGCAACGATGTGGAAAAAACATAGATTTTTGGAGATCGCCCGAGTACAAGTGTCGCGTCTCGGCGCTTCAATGTTCGTAAAGGGAAAGTTAAAAGCTTTTTCGAGCGGGGAAACTTTACACACTTATGCTTTTTTGCATTCCCTAACTATCTGCAAAATTTCAACCCGAAATTTGGCGTTGTTTCGGAACGACGTGCAAAAAACATAGATAATTGGAGATCGCCCGAGTACAAGTGTCGCGTCTCGGTGCTTCCATATTTGTAAAGGACAAGTTAAAAGCTTTTCCGAGCGGGGAAACTTCGCACACATATTCATTTTTGCATTCCCTAACTATCTGCAAAAGTTCATCAGGAAATTTTGCGTTGTTTGGGAACGACTTGCAAAAAACATAGATTTTTCGAGATCGCCCGAGTACAAGTGTCGCGTCTCGGCGCTTCAATATTCGCAAACGAAATTTCAAAATCGTTTCCGAGCAGCGAAATTTTGCACATTCATTAGTTTTTGCACTACATAACTATCTGCGAAATTTCAACGCAATATTTAGGGTTGTTAGGCAACGACGTGCAAAAAACATAGATTTTTGGAGATCGCCCGAGTACAAGTGTCGCGTCTCGGCGCTTCAATATTCGTAAAGGGAAAGTTAAATGCTTTTCCGAGTGAGGAAACTTAGCACACTCATTCGTTTTTTCACTACCTAACTAGCTCCAAAAATTTAACGCAAGATTTAGGGTTGTTAGGCAACGGCGTGCAAAAAACATAGATTTTTGGAGATCGCCCGAGTACAAGTGTCGCGTCTCGGCGCTTCAATATTCGTAAAGGGAAAGTTAAAAGCTTTTCCGAGCGGGGAAACTTTACACACTTATGTTTTTTTGCATTCCCTAACTATGTGCAAAATTTCAACCCGAAATTTTGCGTTGTTTCGGAACGACGTGCAAAAAACTTAGATTTTTCTAGATCGCCCGAGTTCAAGTGTCGCATCTTGGCGCTTCAATATTCGTAAAGGGAAAGTTAAAAGCTTTTCCGAAGGGGGAAACTTTACACACTCATTCGTATTTGCACTATCGAACTAACTGCAAAATTTTAACGCAAAATTTAGGGTTGTTAGGCAACGACGTGCAAAAAACATAGATTTTTCGAGATCGCCCGAGTTGAAGAGTCGCGTCTCAGCGCTTCAATATTCGTAAAGGGAAAGTTAACAGCTTTTTCCAGCTGGGAAACGTCGCACACTTATTCATTTTTGCATTCCCTAACTATCTGCAAAATTTCATCACGAAATTTTGCGTTGTTTGGGAACGACGTGCAAAAAACAGATTTTTCGAGATCGCCCGAGTTGAAGTGTCGCATGTCGGCGCTTCAATATTCGCAAACAAAAACTCAAAACCGTTTCCGAGCAGCGAAACTTTGCACACTCGTTCGTTTTTTGCCCTACCTAACTATCTGCAAAATTTCATCACGAAATTTTGCGTTGTTTCGGAACGATGTGCAAAAAACATAGATAATTGGAGATCGCCCGAGTACAAGTGTCGCGTCTCGGCGCTTCAATATTCGTAAAGGGAAAGTTAAATGCTTTTCCGAGTGAGGAAACTTAGCACACTCATTCGTTTTTTCACTACCTAACTAGCTCCAAAAATTTAACGGAAGATTTAGGGTTGTTAGGCAACGGCGTGCAAAAAACATAGATTTTTGGAGATCGCCCGAGTACAAGTGTCGCGTCTCGGCGCTTCAATATTCGTAAAGGGAAAGTTAAATGCTTTTCCGAGTGAGGAAACTTAGCACACTCATTCGTTTTTTCACTACCTAACTAGCTCCAAAAATTTAACGCAAGATTTAGGGTTGTTAGGCAACGGCGTGCAAAAAACATAGATTTTTGGAGATCGCCCGAGTTACAAGTGTCGCGTCTCGGCGCTTCAATATTCGTAAAGGGAAAGTTAAAAGCTTTTCCGAGCGGGGAAACTTTACACACTTATGTTTTTTTGCATTCCCTAACTATGTGCAAAATTTCAACCCGAAATTTTGCGTTGTTTCGGAACGACGTGCAAAAAACTTAGATTTTTCTAGATCGCCCGAGTTCAAGTGTCGCATCTTGGCGCTTCAATATTCGTAAAGGGAAAGTTAAAAGCTTTTCCGAAGGGGGAAACTTTACACACTCATTCGTATTTGCACTATCGAACTAACTGCAAAATTTTAACGCAAAATTTAGGGTTGTTAGGCAACGACGTGCAAAAAACATAGATTTTTCGAGATCGCCCGAGTTGAAGAGTCGCGTCTCAGCGCTTCAATATTCGTAAAGGGAAAGTTAACAGCTTTTTCCAGCTGGGAAACGTCGCACACTTATTCATTTTTGCATTCCCTAACTATCTGCAAAATTTCATCACGAAATTTTGCGTTGTTTGGGAACGACGTGCAAAAAACAGATTTTTCGAGATCGCCCGAGTTGAAGTGTCGCATGTCGGCGCTTCAATATTCGCAAACAAAAACTCAAAACCGTTTCCGAGCAGCGAAACTTTGCACACTCGTTCGTTTTTGCCCTACCTAACTATCTGCAAAATTTCATCACGAAATTTTGCGTTGTTTCGGAACGATGTGCAAAAAACATAGATAATTGGAGATCGCCCGAGTACAAGTGTCGCGTCTCGGCGCTTCAATATTCGTAAAGGGAAAGTTAAATGCTTTTCCGAGTGAGGAAACTTAGCACACTCATTCGTTTTTTCACTACCTAACTAGCTCCAAAAATTTAACGGAAGATTTAGGGTTGTTAGGCAACGGCGTGCAAAAAACATAGATTTTTGGAGATCGCCCGAGTACAAGTGTCGCGTCTCGGCGCTTCAATATTCGTAAAGGGAAAGTTAAATGCTTTTCCGAGTGAGGAAACTTAGCACACTCATTCGTTTTTTCACTACCTAACTAGCTCCAAATTTAAGCAAGATTTGGTGTAGCAAGGCGTGCAAAAAAATAGATTTTGGAGAAAAGAGCGGTTGGCGCTTATTCGTAAAGGGAAAGTTAAAAGCTTTCCGATGATTAGTTTTTTGCATCCCTAACTATGTGCAAAAATTTTTAAAACCCGGAAATTTAGCGTTTGTTTCGGAACGACTTGCAAAAACATAGATAATTGGAGATCGCCCGAGTACAAGTGTCGCGTCTCGGCGCTTCAATATTCGTAAAGGGAAAGTTAAAAGCCTTTCCGAGGGGGGAAACTTTACACACTCATTCGTTTTTGCACTATCGAACTAACTGCAAAATTTTAACGCAAAATTTAGGGTTGTTAGGCAACGACGTGCAAAAAACATAGATTTTTCGAGATCGCCCGAGTTGAAGAGTCGCATGTCAGCGCTTCAATATTCGCAAACGAAAACTCAAAACCGTTTCCGAGCAGCGAAACGTTGCACACTCGTTCGTTTTTGCCCTACCTAACTATCTGCAGAATTTCATCACGAAATTTTGCGTTGTTTGGGAACGACTGTCGCGAAGACGAAGTGTCGCGTCTCGGCGCTTCAATATTCGCAAACGAAATTTTAAAATCGTTTCCGAGCAGCGAAATTTTGCACATTCTTTAGTTTTTGCACTACATAACTATCTGCGAAATTTCAACGCAATATTTAGGGTTGTTAGGCAACGACGTGCAAAAAACATAGATTTTTGGAGATCGCCCGAGTACAAGTGTCGCGTCTCGGCGCTTCAATATTCGTAAAGGGAAAGTTAAAAGCTTTTCCGAGCGGGGAAACTTTATACACTTATGTTTTTTTGCATTCCCTAACTATGTGCAAAATTTCAACCCGAAATTTTGCGTTGTTTCGGAACGACGTGCAAAAAACATAGATAATTGGAGATCGCCCGAGTACAAGTGTCGCGTCTCGGCGCTTCAATATTCGTAAAGGGAAAGTTGAAAGCTTTTCCGAAGGGGGAAACTTTACACACTCATTCGTATTTGCACTATCGAACTAACTGCAAAATTTTAACGCAAAATTTAGGGTTGTTAGGCAACGACGTGCAAAAAACATAGATTTTTCGAGATCGCCCGAGTTGAAGAGTCGCGTCTCAGCGCTTCAATATTCGTAAAGGGAAAGTTAACAGCTTTTTCCAGCTGGGAAACGTCGCACACTTATTCATTTTTGCATTCCCTAACTATCTGCAAAATTTCATCACGAAATTTTGCGTTGTTTGGGAACGACGTGCAAAAAACAGATTTTTCGAGATCGCCCGAGTTGAAGAGTCGCATGTCAGCGCTTCAATATTCGCAAACGAAAACTCAAAACCGTTTCCGAGCAGCGAAACTTTGCACACTCGTTCGTTTTTGCCCTACCTAACTATCTGCAGAATTTCATCACGAAATTTTGCGTTGTTTCGGAACGATGTGCAAAAAACATAGATAATTGGAGATCGCCCGAGTACAAGTGTCGCGTCTCGGCGCTTCAATATTCATAGAGAGAAAGTTAAAAGCTTTTCCTAGCGGGGAAACTTTGCATACAAGTCTCTTGTACCGTTATGTAAATAACTGCAAAATTTCATCCGGAAATTTTGGGTTGTTTGGGAAAGGCTTGCAAAAGACTTAGAAATTTCGGAATCTTGCCCCCTATTTTTGGCCCGTAAGGATCCTCAAAACACTTTTCCCATAGAAAAACTCATTTTAGGAATATCTAAACTACTGTTATGTTTGTATAATAAATTTTAGAATTTTTACAACTTGTTTTTATCACTACACTAATAGGGTTGATTTATCCCCTTTAAGGGTTGTTTAAGGGGGTATTTTGCACGTGAATTGTTATATTTGGATTCATTTTGGGTGTTTAGCTATAAATAAATATGTTTATCACCGGAAACTTTGTATCGAATAAAAAAAGATGTATGTAATTAGTGGCTGACGGGACACAGTTTAATGAGCGGCTTCATAGGATTAAAGACGTTTTGGTATTTCTTTTCTTTAGATGTAGGAATGGGAATATCAGGTTCACGCTACCTAACATTGTTAATATTTAATATAAATATTACGTGATTGCTGACTACTCCCAGAACAGTCAATAATTGTGTTGCATCCGAGAGTTTGGGACGACATGAAAAAGTGCCATCGACAAATAATTTTTTGGCAGAATGCAAATGTTCATCTATGAATGATTTGTCGAAGAAACAGGCATGCGCATCCCCATTTGCATCATGCAGAACTTGTACATTCAGAGAATGATCTTTTGTATACTGAAGTACCGGAGCATACAAATTTTCGCCCAATTGCTGCACCAGTTGCGCCATATTTGTCGGCGTTGGGGGAAAATTTTTCAACCGCCATCTCTTCATTGATGGGTTGAGAGTTTTATAACTCAAACTTTGCGCTGCATTTTTAAAGCTATAATAAATAATTTAATACATTTTTCAATATTTTTCGGCTGCTGCTAACAGAAATATAAGAAAAATAATGATCCTTACATTGCTGCAGCCTCTTTGTAAAGCTCATACAACTTGCTCCATCTAAGTTTGAGCTCTTTTTTAATCCACTCACGCATCTCAATCTCCTCATCAATATATACAGCATGGCATATGGGGGAGTGGGGATTGCCAGGCTGCATTAAGCCATCCTTAATTCTGAAGCTCGTACCGTGGCACATTTTAGTGCTGCACTTGTAGTACCTAAATAATTTTTAATTGACACAGCCTTTATATGCATGCATTGCTCTACCAAGTCTTTTTACCGTAAATGTAAATATTTTTTTAATGACAACAGTGCAATACATGCATACGAGTTATAGTTATTTAACGGGATACTGGATATATAAGCAATTTGTCTACATTTTCTAAATCGAGATTGCTTACTATGCGCGTTAAGTACATCCTTACTATTTTTCCATTTAGTTAAAATTTCAAAAATGTTTCTAACGGTTTATAGATTAAAAACACGAATCTATCGCTCTACTCGAGTCAAAAATAATTTTAAAATATAGCATCGATATAAATCGAAGAAAAAAAATTTCGTTTAGGGGACAACTAATATATAAGATATTTCTAAAGAAAATTGAAAATTATATCCTCCTTTTACAAATCCCTATATTTTGCGACAGCCTAGTTCCATATCTAAAGCCCTACAATACTTTGCTTAACAACGTTCTTCTTGGTGACATGTTGCGTTAGTGACATTTTGGCAACATTTACTGCCACCATTAATACACACTTCATAAAGTGACTTAAATACATAACCTCATTTTTAAAGAGAGCGCGAGAGATAGCAAGAGCGCGAGAGAGAGCGAAAGCGCGAGAGACGAGAGAGAGAGCAAGAGAGCGAGGGAGAGCGAGAGCGAGAGTACGAGAGACGAGAGAGAGAGAGCAAGAGCGAGAGAGAGAGAGAGCAAGAGCGCGAGCAAGAGGGGGAGCGAGAGAGAGAAATAGCGAGAGAGAGCAAGAGCGCGAGAGACGAGAGAGAGAGAGAGAGAGCAAGAGAGCGAGGGAGAGCGAGAGAGATAGCGAGAGAGAGAGAGAGCAAGGGCGCGAGATTAAGCGTCAATCTCTCTCTCTCTCTCTCTCCCCTCGCTCTGCGCTGGATTCTGCATGTGCTGTGTGCACATTACATGCACCCATATACCTACAGGCTGCACATCCGCATCTATACAGACCGGGATATACATGCATGTGTACATGTATTTATTGACGATATAGACATACAGCCTAATATAGCCGAGTGCAGAGACATCGCGAGGGAGAGAGGGAGAGAGAGAGAGAGAGTCTCTGCGGTGGGCACGTATGGCGTACGTGTTTCTGCGTACCGATTTGTCGGGAGGGCAGTCGCTTCTCTTTTATCGCGGGAATCCGCACTTTATTTACCGGGCATGTGTATTTCATGAAATTCGCCCCGGCGATGTTGTGTATGGACTGAGTGCAGAGTGTACAGTATAGGTGGGAGGGTAAGAGAGAGAGAGAGAGAGAGAGAGAGAGAGAAGTGTGCTGCAGGTGTTGCTATACTGCTGCGGCAGTTCTTTTCTTATTCGCTTTGCCCCGGACGTTCGGCAGTTTAGTTTTTACTTTTCTTTAATTTCGACGCACGCGGACTTGCGTTTTTACGATTGCTCCAATGATTTTCGGCGACTGCACAACTTGTTTTTCTTTTCTTTCTCGCGAATTCTCATTTGTGAATGTTGCACACGACTTTCGGCTTGTAGAATCGTGCGCTGCCGTATACGGCTTGTTCATTTGCCCCGCGCGTTATTTAAGGACACACAACTTAAACATTCATAATTCGATTAATTCTTCATTGGCACAATTACATCCGATGGAAATAGAATCGAAGTGTTGATTAAACAATTTGTGTCTTTTTCGAAAGACATCCGCAGATATTTGATAATAAATTCAACGTAAAACGTTGATATTCGATTGAATCTACGACTAATTATACACGCGACCCACTGGTTGAGAAACTTTAGTCCAACAACAAAATCGTAAAGTATATTTAAAGAAAGCAAAATCATGCTGATACGGCAATATCAGAACGACTATTTTACGAGTTTAATTAATTTAGGCGTAAAAAATTGAATGTTAAAAGGTATAATGCTTCATTAAATTTGCCCGTTAACGTAATTACACTTCTACCAGGGTGTTCCTTTATTTCGTAATACGATAAACCTCATAATTTACTTATTTCCATTAAAAACAGAAAGTATGCGCGCGCGCGCGAGCGCCGTATAGAACGATCCCGATCATTACGGCTGCATTTTTCCCCAAAATTATTCACAACACCTAGTTAGCATCAAATCGGCGATATCTCCGATCCCGATCAATTATTAAGGCCGTGGCAATTGCGAAGGCGCCCGCCGGAAAGCACACCCCCAGTCTGCAGTGAAATTCCCCGCAAAGTTGTATCGGCCTCAAACGCGCCACCTGCTAAACCTACTCGCCGAGTAGCCGCCGCCACCGCCGCCACCGCCACCGTCTGCGGAGCCCCGTCTCCGCAGAAGAGAGAGAGCGAGAGACGAGAGACAGAGAGACAGAGAGCAATAGCGCGAGAGAGAGAGAGAGAGAGAGCAAGAGTGCGAGAGAGAGCGAGAGAGCGAGAGAGATAGACGAGAGAGGGAGAGAGAGAGAGAGAGAGAGACTGAGAGAGAGAGCGAAATCATTTACGTTTTTCCTGCAGCGTTGGTGTTATTTCTCTGGAATGTTCTCCCGTCCAGTCTCCTTTGGCTTTTATCCTCGAAGCATCGACGGGAACGCCGGTCCTCCGGCTCCGCTCCATGCTGCTGCGGGTGAGGCGGTTGTTCGCCTTGTTGCAGCGGTGCTTCCTCCCGTAATCCCGAACAACGTCCAGGATGCTGCTGTTTTCTCCGACGTACCCCTGAGGCCATGGTGAATGCACGCAACCGATCGCGAACGCGATTGGGAGAATACTAAAGATTTGCACATACGACGAACCGACGAGTTGACGTCACGACGCGACGGCTAATGTTAAAAACAAATGCAACGCGCTTGCTATACGCAGTCTATGCGGCAAGCCGCGAAGCCAGTTCCGCGAAGCCAGTTCCGCGAAGAGACACGGAGCGCCAACCGATCTTTTTTTTTTTAATGCTTATATCTATATACTGCAGTATATAGATATAAGATATAATCTATATAGAAATAATCTATATACTGCAGTGCTGATCGGCAGCGGCGACACTCTTTCTCATTCAATATTACAAATACGCCGGGATTCCTGGCATTTTGTCAGCCACTTTCTTCGAAAGATTATTTCATAGTAAAAATTTTTTTGTGGTAACCTACTGAAATTAACCCTGAATTCTCGACCTCGGACCTGATCGGCAACATTGTTATTATTGCAAAATAAACTTCAAAAAAGTACTTTTTTTTAGTTTTCCGTGAATAACGTTTTTGTAACGCATTTTATGCAAAAAAGGTATAGAGGAAAGTTGTTTAGAATTAAATTTCCAATTTAATTTCCAATCAGATAAATTTATTCTCGAATGCAAAATTAACTTTTTTCATCGCTAAATTGTTAAACAAAAAAATCTTTTTCCAAATTTTCACATTGCCACAGCTTTTTCAAAATAAAGATCTTTTTCGTCGGATAAGCTCTCAATGATGACTTTTAGTACAGACAATCTAAAAATCGTTGTCCGATCCGTATATCTCAAAATGGCGTCCTATTGCAAAATTATTTAACCGAAAATTTCAAATTCATTTCAAATTTTCCCATGTAACGATAAATGGATCCAACCGGGCTTAATCGATAGCTTTTGCCGTACTTAATAAACGCTAAAAAGGAATTTTCTTAAAATTAATATTTAACAATATTTTAAGCAATTAATAGTTTTTATTTTTGCCAATTTTTAAGTTAGAGAAACGCGGTAAAATGCATCTTAAAGTACTTAAAAAACCATAAATTTTCGTAAAAAATTTGTCAAAATCCGACGAATAGGACCCGAGATACGAGATTTTTTTCAACCGACCATTACACCGAAGCTATTTCATATTTTTTAATGAATTTTTATACAATTCTTGTTCAAATGATGCTCTAGATGACAGCATTTTCCTTGATAGTTGTAATTGACTTAATTCTTGTAAAAGGACCGATGGACGTATGCGAGATCAGCGCGCGCGGCCGCGCGACTGTTCCGGCCGGGCGGCGCGGTGGTAGGGGGACCGCCGCTTTGGCTTTCGTGAACCATAGATGCAAATTGATTTTCTCGGCAACCAAAGGTCCTAAAGTAATGCTTTTTTTTATATTATGTGTTTTTTCCTCAACTTTCATGTCGTCTCAATGAAATTTACATGAGTGCAATGCAAATACGCGAAAATTACGGTTTTTAGTTGTAAATTAAATTTCTCGGCAACCAAAGATCCTACGTCAATGCTTTTTTTTTTAAGTTTATGTGTTTTTGCCTCAACTTTCACGTCATGTTAATTAAATTTTCATAAGTGCCATGCAAACACAAGAAAATTTCATGTTTTCTGTTATATGCAGTACTACATAATGTAATCATATTTTGTATATATGTGTGTGTATATTAATTTTAAAAAGTCAGTACAAGGATAGTGTTTGCTTACGATTCCTGCATTAAACAAAATTAAGGAATTAATATCGATAAAATATGTTTTTCAACTATAAGTTATCGCTTCGCGTTATGTAAAATTTTTTTAAACTGGCATTGAATTTAATCGATTTTCATAGGATAACATACTTATTTCTATATATATATTTACGCATGTGTAACGTTTTTAAAATCGTATGTGTATACGAGCGCGCGGCACACACACATACACACATGTGCGCGCTTATTCATGGTGTCAAGTGGAGAAAATGGTTTAAAAAGGCAACCAAAGGCCCTACGTTAATGCTTTTTTTAAAAATTTTATGTGTTTATGCCTCAACTTTCAAGTTATGTTAATTAAATTTTCATAAGCAACATACAATCACAAGAAAATTTCATGTTTTCTGTTATATGCAGTACTACATAATGTATCCATATTTTGTATATATGAGTGTGTATATTAATTTAAAAGCTCAATACAAGGATAGTGTTTGCTTACGATTTCAGCATTAAACGGAATTAAAGTATTAATGTCCATAAAATATAATTGTATTCAACTTTCTGGAGCTGCATTGAATTTAATCGATTTACATGAGATTATACTTATGTATATAAATGTTTGGACATGTATAAAATAACTTTTCATCTGCTTCAACAGCAAATATATTCCATTCTCCACTTTATACCATAAGAAATTTTCTTGTGTTTGTATGGCACTTATGAAAATTTAATTAACATAACTTGAAAGTTGAGGCATAAAAACATAAAATTTAAAAAAAAAGCATTAACGTAGGGCCTTTGGTTGCCTTTTTAAACCATTTTCTCCACTTGACGCCATGAATAAGCGCGCACATGTGTGTATGTGTGTGTGCCGCGCGCTCCTATACACATACGATTTTAAAAACGTTACACATGCGTAAATATATATATAGAAATAAGTATGTTATCCTATGAAAATCGATTAAATTCAATGCCAGTTTAAAAAAATTTTACATAACGCGAAGCGATAACTTATAGTTGAAAAACATATTTTATCGATATTAATTCCTTAATTTCGTTTAATGCAGGAATCGTAAGCAAACACTATCCTTGTACTGACTTTTTAAAATTAATATACACACACATATATACAAAATATGATTACATTATGTAGTACTGCATAAAACAGAAAACATGAAATTTTCTTGTGTTTGCATGGCACTTATGAAAATTTAATTAACATGACGTGAAAGTTGAGGCAAAAACACATAAACTTAAAAAAAAGCATTGACGTAGGACCTTTGGTTGCCGAGAAATTTAATTTACAACTAAAAACCGTAATTTTCGGTTATTTGCATTGCACTCATGTAAATTTCATTAAGACGACGTGAAAGTTGAGGAAAAAACAAATAATATAAAAAAAGCATTACTTTAGAACCTTTGGTTGCTGAGAAAATCTATTTGCATCTATGGTTCACGAAAGACACAGCGGCGGTCCCCCTACCACCGCGCCGCCCGGCCGGAACAGTCGCGCGGCCGCGCGCGCTGATCTCGCATACGTCCATCGATCCTTTTACAAGAATTAAGTCAATTACAACTATCAAGGAAAATGCTGTCATCTAGAGCATCATTTGAACAAGAATTGTATAAAAATTCATTAAAAAATATGAAATAGCTTCGGTGTAATCGTCGGTTGAAAACAATCTTGTATCTCGGGTCCTATTCGTCGAATTTTGACGAATTTTTTACGAAAATTTATGGTTTTTTAAGTACTTTAAGATGCATTTTACCGCGTTTCTCTAACTTAAAAATTGGCAAAAGTAAAAACTATTTATTGCTAAAAATGTTGTTAAATATTAATTTTAAGAAAATTCCTTTTTAGCGTTTATTAAGTACGTCAAAAGCTATCGATTAAGCGCGGTTGGATCCGTTTATCGGTCCATGGACAAATTTGAAATGAATTTGAAATTTTCGGTTAAATAATTTTGCAATAGGACGCCATTTTGAGATATACGGATCGGACAACGATTTTTAGATTGTCTGTACTAAAAGTCATCATTGAGAGCTTATCCGACGAAAAAGATCTGTTTTTTAAAAAACTATGGCAATGTGAAAATTTGGAAAAAGATTTTTTTTTGTTTAACAATTTAGCGATGAAAAAAGTTTATTGTGCATTCGGGAATACATGTGTCTGATTGGAAATTCAATTCTAAACAACTTTCCTCTATACCTTTTTTTGCATAAAATGCGTTACAAAAACGTTATTCACGGAAAACTAAAAAAAAGTGCTTTTTTGAAGTTTATTTTGCAATAATACCAATGTTGCCGATCAGGTCCGAAGTCGAGAATTCAGGGTTACTATCAGTAGGTTACCACAAACAAATTTTGACTATCAAACAATCTTTAGAAGAAAGTGGCCGATATCTGCACTATTGAACTCCCTGACTGCCGGACTAAAAATATATACGCATACATGTGGTAGTATGGAAGAGGAAGCAGCTGGGTCGCCTTACATTGCCGAGATTGCACTACGCCATTTTGAACATCTGATATACTAAATCAGATCGGTGTATTGCTCGACTAATTGCGACGGTCGCGCTGCTTTGCAGTAATATCAAGGGGCGCGGTAGCGCCCGCTGGCAAGTATAAGTAAGCTGGTTTACGTACGCCGCCTAGCCTATATATAATTTGAATTCACTTTTTCCCAACCTCCAAATTTTTTCCATCGACAATAACTTCAGTTTATCAAACGCACATGCAGTTTATTAGCATACATTCTAAATGATATTGATTCGACGTTTCATATAAAAAAAGAATCAGCTAAAAATATTGAACCGTTCGTTAAATAAAGCAGTTTGAATTTTCGGAGTGCGTATTTCCTTTTCGAAGATTTTCCTTCTCTATCCCATATATGTATAGCTAACTACGATGCATATATAGCTACTACGCTGTATATATAGGTATAGCGCTTCATAATAACTACGATGTAGATATAGGCATAGCGCTTCGTATACTTATATAGGTATATGCTTTCCTTGCCCCCCGTCGTTTTCTTCGTTGGGTCCTCTTCTCCTGCTGCCTGCCGAAGATTTTCCTTTTCCATCCCTATACATATAGCTAACTACACTGTATATGTACTGATATGTAACTGCTATGTTGTACATATCGGCATGGAGCTTCGTATATATACTGGCCGAAGTGATTTGCAGAAAAGTGGTATATGACATGTCCCCACCTCCTATACTGCCGTATAACTGCCATTAAACTTTATCGAATTCGCAATTACACAAATATTTTCTATTAAATTTACTTAAAAAGTGAGGTTATGTGTTTAAGTCATTTTATTAAGTGTGCATTTATGGTTCAAGTAAATGTAGCTAAAATGTCGCTTTGTTTCACATATATTTTGGGTTACTATAAACTTTTATTTAACACTATTTGCAATATATAATTTGCTAATGTGCTAATTTATTTTCAAATTTTATTTTACATATATACACATTACACATATATAAAAGAAAATGTCCAGTGAAGAAAACGATAGAGGCCGGCAAGGATATATATATATATATACTACTTATATATATATATAAGTAGAGCATTTTCTTTTATATAAAATTTAAAAATAAATTAAAACATGCATACATTGTAAACAGTGTTAAATAAAAGTTTATAATAACCCAAAATATATGTAAAAGAATTTGTACTAAAAGTTGAATATTATACCACTTAATTTTTTAAAATAAACATTACGTTGAATTTAAAAATTTTTTTCCGATTTATATATGATAAAAATACAAAAAAATGTTAATTATTGAAAAAACAACCTTTAATAAATAGAAAACAGTTGTTCCGTAATTTTTCCCGTGTAAATTCATTAGACGTAACGATTAAAACTTAAGTGTCGAACGGGTGCTAATTAATGTTAAAGTCGTTCAATGAAATTTTCAAATACTTTGCAATTAACTCGTTTATATAACTATTTTTAGTAATTAAGAGTAGTTTCATTTTGTACTAATGTTTAGAATTTCATACAATGATTTAAGAAAAAACGATTCATAAAAAATACTCGAGGCACATTGGCCATCGAAATACCTACATCGAAATAGCGTAAAATATTTAATGATAAAACCTTTATTTATTTAATAAAATACATTCTCATAATTTAGTAAAGCTTCGGAAAAAATCCAAAATGGTAAAATATTGATAAGTAAATGTTTTATCTTAAACGAAAAGTTATTAAATTTAGATGGTATTTTTATGTGCATTGATTAATATTATTAGAATATTTTTTATATCCCTGTATATTATGATTAATGTAAATAATATAATTACTAAACTCCTAAAAAGTTCTGAAATCTCTCTGAAAAAAACCTTTTTAAAAGGTGAAATCTAGACAAGTATAACTTTCTATTTTTTTAAACAAAATAAATTACTAAAAATATTTAAAAAGAAGTTATGGCAATTTCACAAATTTAAAGTATTGAAAGTTGTGAAATCAGAAAATAATTTGTCAAGTATTTATAATTTTTTAATGCAAACAAATATATACTTTAAAACAAGTGCGAAATAAATGCTAATGAAAGTAGAGAAATCAATAAAATATGGTCAAGTACTAAAATTTAAAGTATAACAATAAAGTACAAATTATTTACAAGCAGGTTATAAATTGTGCTAAATAATACAAAGTCTTAAACTTAAGTTGCATTTTTTAAATTATTTTTTTAATGCATACTTGCCGTCCCATCGTCTCGTAATAAAAAACAAAATACAATTTAATCATAGAAATTCTTGCAATAGAGAACTTATTGTTACCATTTTATTTTAAATGTACTATCAATGTAACCGATCAGTCTAAGCTGTAACCAAGTTTTGTAACTTATAATTAAAATTTATAGGAATTTAAGTTCACTCTATCTGAAGGTATCTAATTATAATGAAGGGTATAACTAACTAGCAACTGCATGTTCTGATATTTTAAATTTTATTTGCGGGATTGTAACTGAGGCTTCAAAAAATTCGAACATAACTAAATTTATTATTTCGTACGTCTTGAGTGCAGCGTGAGAGAAGAGTCAAAATTCTTCGCAAGATTTACAAACATTAAAAATTTGTTTAAATAACTGTTATTCTCCATTCTATAAATCATATAAAGATTAAAATACTGTGACAACAGTTTAAAATGGATTGAACTATCCAAATTAAAATGCTCAAGAAATTCCCTTATCTTAGGTATTTCTTATGGGAAATAAATAACTCAGTCCCAACCCATATGAAATAGCCATTACTTATCAATTATAAATTACTATAAAATGGAAAAAAATAATTTCCAAAAAATTTATAAAAAATTTTTATTTCTTATGTACAAAATCAACAGTGCCCACTACATTGTACCATGAATTAAGTATTATTTATTACAAATATTTTATTTAAATCGAAGATAATCAGCTGTTCAGCTGATTATCGTCAAAAACACAAAAAATTGTTGCTTAAATATTATGTTTTTCTCTAAATTTCATTTGCACTTTGTGAGGTTAGGTTGTAGGTTAGATCATGTTTTTTCACCTATCCATTTATATTGACCATTTCTTCTAGAATAAATGAACTCATATAATGGTTTCCATTTATTGCCTATAAATAGGCTGGAAAGCGTTACAAAATTGGTATGATATGGCCATTGAAAATGCCCATTTCTGAGATTGGGAACCTATAAAATGGCAATTTCTTGCACTAACGTTTCTACCAGGGCGAATTTAAAAAAAATTGCAGGCCCGTAATTCGAGTTTTAAGGGCCCGAAGTACAGTAACAAGCACAGCAACTGCATTCGTTTATTACGTTTCGCCCTGGTTTCGAGTTCTTAC
>JACCIB010001212.1:0-47776 GCA_018906965.1 Philotrypesis tridentata
CCCTCTATTCTGGAGCCACCAAAAAATCAAAAGCGTCCTTGTCCTTCATTTCACTAGCTTTGGCGCCGTTTGAAATATCAAACAATTTATCCAATTTGCAGGCGAAATTGCTTTGTTTAATGGACTGCGCGATACTTTTGCTCTTTATGTGTTTTATGACCAATTGGTGCTCTCGGTGGATTTTTTCTAATTTCTTGATGCAGTCACATTCTTTGTGAATTGGAATCCCAGCAAACTCCCAAAAAATAGCAACTTTTCTTATTGCTATGGTTGCAGATCTTCGATGTGGTTGTTTACCATGTCTTAATTGATGGTAATACATCTGCAACACTTCACGATTGGACGGTAGCTTCGAGCCTCGGAGGTCCTCTTGTGTATGACCCACGATAGCAATTTCTGTAGTTGCTCGGGAATTTGGCATGTTGAACAATCAACAGTGATGAATAACGAAAAACACTTTATTCACTTTATTTTACGTTGCGGAAGTTAAACAGCGCGCTGTATGTACGAAGTGCACTGCTTCACTGTTGCAAGCCAAATGACAGTTCTACAAACCTCTCACGGTCGCTCATTTCATTTGCAGTTTACCTGCACTGAAAATGAGGGGCGTAGTGCGTACCTTCGACCTTCGTTACTTATAGATTATAGCCAAATCTGACGCAGAACGAAAGAGAGAGAGAGAGAGAGAGAGGAGAGAGAGAGAGAGGAGAGAGAGAGAGAGAGAATTACATGCTCGTCCTTTCTGCAGAAAGATTATAGCTAGCGAAAGTTGACGCAGAGGTACTAAAAGTAATACGCAGAAACGAAGAGAGGTATAGATAATAAATCACGCCCGCTTAAGCCTACGGGAGGGTCACTGCTTTTCTCTGCTATCTGCGCTGAAATTTGCCAGTTCGACTTGGCTTTGCAAAGTTCCTAATGAAAAACCAATTAAGTTAATAATAATCAATAAAACCACTTATGATTTTAAGGATCACATATTCTAATTGTATAATGAAAAGATAATCATATGAAAAATACAAATTGACGACGGTTATAAGTTTGCGTTAAGAATTCAATGTGATTTTACAATTGAATAATGACGTTATTGTCATTTTTAGCTATACTCCTCTGTTTTCTTTATAAAATCAGTTAATTTAAATTTGTTAGTAAAAAATGTTAATGATTTAAATTTTTAAAAAATGCATATTTATAGAATAAAACCAAATTTTAATATTACATTTATTAAAGCAAACATGAGGCATTTTGAATTGCTAAAAGTTTGTTGCAACTTCAGGTAGGAAAAAATATGTTGTTTACATGAAAATAGAATGTAGTAGGTCTATCTCATAGAATATTGTAAAATAGTCGATGCGTATTTTTTCTTTTCTCAATCAAACATTTATTTACGAAGACACAGCGCACTGAAATATCCCGTCACGATGTGTATTTCGATATGAGCATTAGTATATCTATATTCTGTACAGTATATAGTATAGGTATAGTAAGGACTACGAGGAGGCGGGATATAGGAAAACCCGTGAGTACGAGTGAGAAGCATAGGAAAATGCAGAAGTGCGTCAGAGACAAACTTCCCCTCTCCCCCTCAACTTTCTCTCGTTTCTTTTGCATGGACTGTCGATGGGCCTGACCATTTTTTTTTGACGTTGGCCGAATCTCGAAGGTTAGACCGGAAGAGAAAGTCTGTCTCTGTCGCACTTATATATTTTCCCATGCTTCTCACTCCCACTCACGGGTTGTCCTGTGTCTTGTTTCCTAGGCCCCGAAAATCCGGACCCTACCATAGAATCTAATGAGTATTTATGCCCAGGATAATGATGCTTATTGTTTGGTTCCACTGCTCGTTACTTTCTTCAGACACGCTCCTACACTAGGTCACAGATCTTTGCAATCGCGTGGGAGCTATTAAATATTATTCGATTTAAAAAATTCAAAGTCCGTTGTACTCGCACTGAGTCCCCCCAATGGTGTGGCTTTCCGCATTTGAAATTTTCAAGAGTCGGTCTGAAACGTGGCAGCCTAATATATATATATGGGTGATTCTCTGTGAGATCGGCTGGCCGAAAAACAGATATAGCTATAACTCTCAGAATTTGTTCTGGAGATTGCCTCTGGTTACTCAGAATTTTTTCAGATTTTTTGCATTGATTATCTTAGAGTTACAGGGGATCAAAGTTGGTAAAAACAGTTTTTTTTTTCATTTATTGCTGATTTTCAAAAATTCATTGCTCCTCAGGGAAGCATTGATCACTATTGGGACATAGAACATTTATGTCTTGAAATTTTCAAAACAAAATACTTTTAAAGTCATATCTATAGGTTATAACCATCCTACCAATAATTTAATGTTTAAAATCAAGTTTTCAAAAGGTTCGCTCGCTGGAATCGAAACCCAAAATATGTGAAAAAGTTCCTTAAAACAATACAAAAACAAGTGCCAAAGCCCAGATTTTCTGAATTTTTTTTACTAGTCCATTCCCGTTTCTACAAATAATTATATATGCCAAAATAGCTGAAAATCAATGAAAATCCCTTGTGGCGTCTATTATTATAATAGGCGTATGGACTCAATTCATCATACACATTTGTAAAATTTTAAATTCTAAATTTAATTTTTAAATTCTCTTGTAATTCAAGAAATTACCTGACTGAATTGAGTCCATACGCCTAGTATAATAATAGATGCCAAAAGGGATTTTGATCGTTTTCAGCTATTTTGATTAAATAATCTAATATTTTAATGTCATTTTAAGTCAAGTAATATTGTAATTTCTTAAATTATAAGAGAATTTAACATAAACAAATGTTTAAGATGAATTGAGTCCATACGCCTATTATAATAATAGACGCCACAAGGGATTTTCATTGATTTTCAGCTATTTTGGCATATATAATTATTTGTAGAAACGGGAAAGGACTAGTAAAAAAAATTCAGAAATTCTGAGAATCAGCCTCTTTTCTAAATGTATAGGAAGCGCGCGTGTATCACATAAACAGCTCTCTCTCTCTCTCTCTCTCTCACTCTCACTCTCTCTCTCTCTACAATAAAACTAACACGACGCGCAGGTAGCGAACCTTTTTGGGCTCACCGCGCAGTAATTGATAAGCTGTAACGTGGCATTTGCCTTGCCCGCCCGAGGATTCCAGTTAGTGTACAAAATATTTCTTGATTAGCGGCTGCCTCTTAATCTCGGGTCCTGAATCCTGAAAAGCGGAAAACGCGCGGGAAAATGGTAGCAATAGGGATTATGAATAAATAAAAACAGAATCAGTACATTCAATATAACTCAGAAATATATTCTGAAAACCCCCCTCTTTACATTTGATCTTGGAAACAAATAATGAATTTCAATATTCCACATGAGCCAACGGCCAAATAACTAAATCCACGCCTCGTCAGGAACACTAAAAAGGGCCGCGAAAATCCTCTACGGAAAACTCTAATTTCAAATAAAGGAAACTCCGGATTCGGGCGTTTGCTAAACAAAACCCGAAAATCTCGAACCTGGAAATGAATCCTCTATCGCGAGCCACCATATAAATTCCCTGACCACGACATATACAATATTCAAAATATACTTAATTGTCTCACCAATACGTTTTATAAATAACCAAATTTCCTCCAAAAATCCAACAACCCCATCAACGGAACATCAGGCTTCGAAAAACGCAAGGCGTCGAACTGCGCACGGCTTCCAGGAAATACTCCAAATAAAATGAAAAACCCAAAGAGAACTGGATACTGGGAGATTCGGGAACAGAGTGGCCGAGGACGACGCTCCGCTCGAGGAAGAAGCCGCGATTTTCCCACCTCGCTTCCTTCTTCTCGGGAGCGTCGTCCTGGCAAATTCCCATTGGTCCTGGAAATCCCCGAAATCCACAATTGGCCTATTTAAGGGGATCAAGAACGTTTCAAAAATCTCGAAGCTATGTGTCGATAACTTAAAATTACAGTTTCCTCTGTAACTATTGTTCTTTTAACGTTAGACGAATTTCGTAAACGTAATTGTACATAAAAAAACAAAATTTATCTTCAAGCATGGATAAAAGTTTCAAAATATTAGTTTATTTTAATAATTAGCATAAACGAGTGGTGCCATCTTCTATCTTTCCTTAGCTAAAGGTTTTTTTTTTGCATTCTCCTACTAGTCCGGGCTGATCAACGCACACCAACGGTAGCAATGCGTGGCAGGCCAACATGTGTTCACCACCTTCTGAGAATACAGCACAGCTTACTATGCAGTGGCTACCTACGCATGTCCCCGACGAAACGCGCGATGCTGAGAGTATGGGCAGAAAAAATTGAGCATCAAATACTACAGTGAAAAAATGGGTAGTGTTTCCGAAAATTTTATGAGGGTAAAGGGCGATCTCGGAGGCTGAACGTGAACAATTCATAATAATTCAAAATTTGCAAAATAAATACTTTATGAACAGATATGTAATTCTACAGAAAAGGCTTATTTCAGCAGAATTTGAATGATAAAAATCGAATGGTAACTACCTGAGATTATTAGACTAGTTTGATAATCTTCACTTACAGACTGTGAATTGATAACAGTGAAAATGCTCCTATTTTCGTGATTCAAGTTTTGTAACTATAAGTAATCATTACGCATGAACTGACGTAAGCCAAAAATTACCTTTGTTTAAAAATTGTTTATTTGAAAATTGAGAGTAGAATTTTTTTCTAATGCTGTCTTATATGGGTACCCGTACAGAGAGGACTAAGCCTTTTATGACACCAGTGGCAGACCATTGGCTAGAGCGTTCTAATGAGGGTCACACCTGGTCACACCTAAGGGCACAACCTCTACAAATAAAATTTTTCCTTAAAATTTTTCAATTTTTCAATATTATGAATTTTTGTAAAAAATATTGTTCGTTTTTAAAATTTACTAATAATAACAAAACTTGAATCATAAAAATCGGATGATTTCATATTAATTAATTTATAGCTTTTTTGTGTACTTAAAAGTAGCTCGGCAACGGATACCGAGATTATATAGAGAAAGGGAAGCCCGTATACTTTTGGACACGAAATCTGTGCGGGAACGTTGTTTATTATTAATAATAAAATGCAAAAATGCATTTTTTTTTAGTTTTTTGCTTTTAACTCGTAAAATAAGAGATTAACGTAAAAAAGTAAAGAGAAAAAAGTTGTAGCTGATTAAATTGCCAAGAAATTCATATATTGAACGTCTCTATCCGATGAATGGATATGGAGGAAACCTCGGAAAACCGTGACAAAACACCGCAAAATCGACGTTTTTTTAAAAATTGAAAACTCAGCCATTTTTGCACTTCTAAGGCTCAAATTTAGAATGAAGGTAGGGCTTTATACCTACTTTCATATCGCCAAAAAATGGACCTCTGCGCCAATCACTTTTTGCATAATTGCAAATTCAATTTTTTATGTACGATTTTAGTGCACTTTTGTGTGCGCGAGCACGAGAAATTGGGGAGTCCTATTGGAATTTGGAATACAGCGTTGAAAATTTTATGATTTGAACAACGAAGTATATATTTTGGATTTGCGAAAAAAAGGTTTTGAATCGATGAAAAACGAACTGAAACGTGAGCGAAAACGGCCGAGCGCGCGGCAGTGGTGGCAGGGAAAGTGTATATAGATATACAAGCGTGCTACGCGCCGCGCGCACGACCGTTTTCGCTCACGTTTCAGTTCGTTTTTCATCTGTTCAAAACCCTTTTTTCGCAAATCTAAAAAAATACATTTTCTTGTTCAAATCACTCCAGTTTTTGGGGACATGAAAGTAGGTATAAAGCCTTTCCTTCATTTCAAATTTTAAAGTTAAAAAATGGCTGAGTTTTCAATTTTTAAAAAAACGTCGATTTTGCGGTGATTTCCACGGTTTTCCGAGGTTTCCTCCATGTCCATTCATCGGATAGAGATGCTCAATATATGAATTTTTTCGCAATTTAATCAGCTACAACTTTTCTCTCTTTACTTTTTTACGTTAATCTCTTATTTTACGAGTTAAAAGCAAAAAACTAAAAAAAATGCTTTTTTGCATCTTATGACGTCTTATTATTAATAATAAACAACGTTCCCGCACAGATTTCGTGTCCAAAAGTGTATGGGCTTCCCTTTCTCTATATAATCGCGGTATCCGTTGCCGGGCTACTTTTATGTCCACAAAAAAGCTAGGGCGCTTGGCCTAAATTAATTAATGTGAAATTATCCGATTTTTATGATTCAAGTTTTGTTATTATTAGTAAATTTTAAAAACGAATAATGTTTTATACAAAAATTCATAATATTGAAAAATTGAAAAACAAAACTTTGTTAGTGTAATCATGAAAATCTGAGCACTCACTTTATCAAGTAATTACCAGTCGATTTTTGTCATTCAAATTCGGTTAGCCTTTTCTAGTTTTATAAATCGCTTACATCTATTAAATTTTTTTGTTAGCCAACTTATTTATTCAAATTCGAATTTAATTTCAACGATCTAAATGAACCGTCAGAAAAGGGACACTACGGCCTGCGACCCCGGCCTACCCACAGGTCAAATAGTATAAACTGCCGCGCGGTCCAAGCGTTCGGTACCAGGTGGTGAATACGTGTACCAAGTTGCCGCTACCTTTTACTAAGAGCGTAGTACAGCTTGCAGCGAGTGGCTATGTACACTTATTCCCGGTGAAATGCACGATGCTGAAAGTGTGGGTAGAAAAAATTTGGCATGAAAATCTATGGTGAAAAAATTCTTGCTCGGGCCGGTCGCGCGTGCTGTTCGAGCTGCATTACCGATCTTCCGGGAAGACTTGAAAAATGAAATTCTGCGCCTCCTGTTGCCTGTCAAAGGAATAACATTTTTCCTCTTTGTTACCCTCTTCTTACCCCTCCGAAAGGTAAAAGCGGAAGAGTTTGTTTGCTACACGAAGATTCGGTTTTATTCTTTCATGCTGCTCGAAAACTTCATATTTTTGTGACTATTACATACCTTATATAAATTAGTTTACGGGTAAACTCGGTTTTTATGCGTTCTTTTCGTCAAATAACTTTTATAATGCATTTTCTCGGATGCATGGTACGAATGCAGCGCTTTTTATCGCCTAGCGGAGGAAAGCGGAACTTATTTTTTAATATTTTTTCAAAATTTTTTAAATATTGCAGTCATGCCGTAAATTTTACGTCTTTATGAATTATTTCCCAAATTTTCACAGCGATCGTAACAATAGCCTCGGAGTGGTTTCGAATATACGAAATCACTGCTTTTTGAACGTTCTTGATCCCCTTAAATACCACCACTAATTCATCATCTATTCGTGAATTTCCCAGCGCCCTCTCTTTCTATTTCTAATTTTCCCATTGGCCGATTAATCAATCATCGCCCTCTATAGTATATATCGATATGCAAATTACGCGCCCCCTTTATTGACTTTTATCAATCAATCCATAAGAATAGCCGTGAGGTGGCTTCCTCTCCGGATAACTAGCCAGGCGCGCGACATTCGATAAACCACAATCATCCTAATCAAATGATACCTCTATTTATCTTTATTATGTCCGAGAGTTGTAATAAAGTCAACTCTACCATAATGTCTCTAAATCATGCATTCACGGTCTCCCGAATGCCCCAAATGCAGTCAACTTCGCGCCGCTCTCCCCTCTACACACAACGGCGTGCATGTAACCGCGTGCGCGCGGCCGCCGTCTCGCTTCCTGCCGTGCCCCCTCCCGAGCGCCGACGCGCTGCGCAGGTGTAACGCGGTATCTCACATCCTGCGCTCCGCACGCGGTCGGTTAGAGGCAACTCCTGCGAACGCCACCGAGCGCTGGCTCCGCTCCATGGCCTGTCAGTTCGCCGAGAGTGAGTCACTTGGCTGCGTTAAATAATCACGACGCTTGCTACGTCGCAAAGCATACTCGATCGTCTCTCCTAGCCGGAGCGTCAGCTAAATCAGGCTACATGTTTACACACAGTAAATACAAATTATCGAAAAGCGTGTTCCCAATTCTCTATTCCATTTCTATTCACAACAGTGTCACTCTCTAGATAAAACAAGATAAGCCGAAAAGCAAGTTTCTCGCTGCACTATGTGAGGGCAACCGGAAATCTTATATCTATCCTATGCTTTTTGAGCATATATTAACCCTTACCGTACAGCCTCATAAATTGAATTCGCTAAAGCGCGAGCGAGAGTGTATGTGTGTGTGTGTGTGTGCAAACGTGTATATATGTATTAAATTAATAACTTACATTTTCGTTAGTCTTCGAAAAAATCCGAATCCGATAAATATTGAGCATAAGTGAATAAATCGTGATATGTTCCTTCTCTAATTTCTCAGAGCCACCGCCTTATCGCTGAAATGATCTGCACAGCACAGTTTTTAGTGACAAGTATACTCGTGCGTACAAGTATACATAGATTCTCTCTCTTTCTCTCTCTCTCTCTCTCTCTCTCTCTCTCTCTCTCTCTCTCTCTCATACATTTCACACACATTATCTCTCGTAACATATGTTAAAATATTTCTTTATTTTCAGAAAAATAAAAGCCAATCAGGAGGAAAACAGTAAGCTGGTCTGTGGAGACATTGTGGCATTAATAAATGTAAGTTTTTTTAACAGTTTTAATTAATATTTATTAAACTTTTATAATAATTATTTATTCTTTCTTTTACAGAATGGTCAGTGCGTGCACGTTAATGAATTTCCAAACGTGTATTGCGAAATTAAAAATTTGGAGGATTTGATGAACATCAATTGCGATTTGTCAATCATAAATATGGACGACATTCTGAATGCTTGGCTGCAACCAATCAGCAATCAGGCGACTGAGCCGCAACAACAGCAAAAAGAGCAGCAGCAGGAATCGGTCACAATTACGATCCAACAAATAGAAGTTCCGATTGTGCAACCGCTTACGACTAGCGAGCAGATATTCGAGGACGAGCAGCCATTTGCCCTCACAACTGATAAGCTTGATCAGCTATTAGTTGAAGACGGGCAGCCGCTTGAACTAACTGTTAAGAAGCCCGACCCGCTCGAGCTCATATTTGAGGAAGAGCAGCCGCTTAAACTTACTGTCAAGAATCGTCAACAGAAGGAAAATGAAGATTTTACCGCGGAAGAACTACAAATTTTACGGAGAGATTTTGATATCATATGCGATGATAGGGGAAAAAGTTGTAATGATGAAGATGATTGCATAAAATCTGATAGTTCGGTATTAGATAAAATTGAAAAATTACGATATCTCCATGTGGAGATCCACAATTAATTGAAAAATAATGTTAATGAAATTAAAAAATTAAATGTTACTATGGAATGTTTATTAAAATTTTTATGTGATAAAAAAGGTTTAAAAAATTTAAAACAGCGTATTACGAGGCAACAAAAAAGTAAAAACTGTAAGGTGAAAAAAAATAAAAAACATTAAATTTATATATTTTTTGTGTAAATTTATTGTACATATTATGTTGCAATAAAACTTAAATAACATATCTCACACCCTATATGTCCAACTTAAAATAATTCTGTCCCGTCTACAGTATTGTATAAATTTATTCTTTCTCGTACAAATAAGGCACACACATTCTCTCTCTCTCTCTCTCTCTCTCTCTCTCTCTCTCTCTCTCTCTCTCTCTCTGTTTCTCATACAAATAGTGCATACACACACACACACATACATTTTTTCTCACACTCGTACAAAATTGTGTGCGCACACACACACACACACATTCTCTCTCGAACAAAACTGCGCTTACGTACACACATTCTCTCTCTCTCTCCTCTCTCTCTCTCTCTCTCTCTCTCTCTCTCTCTCATACAAATAACGCACATATTTACATTTGATTCCGGGCTTAAAGGATAGGCTGAGACTCGTTTCCGAATCACTATGTGAATTCGAAGCAGAAGCGGTGATGCTGGACTATCAGGTATTGCACAGCTACGAATGAAATGCTAGTCGGCCCCGTAGAGATGAAAATCTTATCATGTATTCTCTCTAACGGTCGCGCACGCTCTCACTCCCTCTTGTATGAAGCACACTTTTATTTATTTACTAATTTATAACAAAATGTATATTTATGAAATTCAGTTCAATTAAATATTTTTTATTTTCTTTATTAGGAATTGAAGCATGGCTATAATAGAAAAATGTAAACAACTTGTCAAATCATTGGAACAAGTTGAAAAATTGTTAAACAGATCAACTGATTTTGCAACTATCACACGATGAAAAAATCATTACACACGTTGTATAAAAGCTTTGATGAATGTTCTTAAAAGTGAATGTTTATCTGTACAACAGAAACAGAGTATGTTGTGCATAATTGCAAAAACAGATGTGATGTATCGGCTCGGAGATAAAGCTGTGCGTTAAGCATTGGAGAGACGATGCACGCACGAGTATACTTGTCACTAAAAACTGTGCTGTGCAGATCATTTCAGCGATAAGGCAGTGGCTCTGAGAAATTAGAGAAGGAACACATCACGATTTATTCACTTATGCTCAATATTTATCGGATTCGGATTTTTTCGAAGACTAACGAATATGTAAGTTATTAATTTAATACATTGTGACGGGGATCCCGTTGAGGGCTGCTCGCCTGGACACCACCCAGTCAAGATATAAAAATCTTATACTCGGTGGTGCTTTCAGAGCAGCAAGCGAGCAGTCAGCTGTTAAAGCCACAGGACAGCGCGGCGCCGAGAGCAGCACGCCGCCGAGCAGCAGCAGCACGAGGCGAGAGCGAGAGAGTGGGGGAAACACAGCGCGTAGCAGCGCGCGGCAGCCAAGGCGAGAGAAAGAGAGAGGGACGAACGGCGGAGCGCTGTAGCGATAAGAGGCATGCGAGCCACGAGGCGTACGCGCGCGAGCGGCGGCCGCCATGTTGGCGAGCTATTGACTGAAGCATGAGTGCGAGAGTGACAGAAATAGCGAGCGAACGAATGCATTAGAGACAGACAAGACAGACAGTGGAGGCAACGCGTATGCGCTGTATGATATTGGGAAAAGGTGGAGGGCTACGGCTCGATCCACAGCGCGCGTGCGAGCGGTAAATAAAAATGTAAGCGTGCCGAAGTACGTAACTGTGCGAAAATGCGTAAGTGAAATTAATAGAGCCAGTCAAGCGTGTAAACGTGTTCAAATGTCGCGCGCATTTAAAAGAATTGTAAAAGAGGGCGCAAGAGTACGACTATGATATATAGTGCGAAAGCGTGGAAATGTGTGATAGGCGTGAGAGAGCGATCTAGCGGAAATGCGTGAGTGCGAGTGAGAGAGCGATAGACGCCGCGAACCGGCGTAGTTGCCGATCGCGCGAGTATAGACAGTATCGAGTACCACGAGGACCGAGACACAACGAGTGAGCAAGCAAGGCGAATCTTCCAAGGCGACTACGAGAGCAACCCGAAGACTTCCCCCCGTGTGCATTCTTTCGAGCGTTAAGTAGTTCTTCCGCGTGCGCTTCCACAGGGAACGAGTCATCGTCAGAACGCGAGGACGAGGAGTTAATCAGTAGAGACAGGTAGGAGTGTTTCCGTGAGATAGCTTCCCACCGCGAGTTCTAACCTTGAAGTCAACCGCGTAGAGACAGTGAGCTCGCCCGAGGACGTAAACGCGTCCGCGAGTAAGACATTATCTAATTTCAGAATAAATTACGAAGTGTTTTATTTTACAAGTCGCGTGTATTTATTTTTATGTATTTCTCTCCCTGCACCTCTCCCCCCGTGACCTAGATTATAAAGAATTCTCAAGCCGGCAGATAAGTGTTAAAGATCGCGAGTTCGGGCGTCCAACATTAATTATTAAATACGAGCTCGCGGTAACCTGCATAGGTGTCATTACGTGGTGCTTCGCCTCCCCAGGGACGGAAAAAGGCACAACGTCACAACATATATACACATTTGCACACACACAAACACACACTCTCGCTCGCGCTCTCTCTCGCTAGCGCACTCTCTCGCTAGCACGCTCTCTAGCGCTCTCTCTTTCTCTCGCTCGCGCTTTAGCGAATTCAATGTATGAGGCTGTACGGTAAGGGTTAATATGTGCTCAAAAAGCATATGATAGATATAAGATTTCGGGCTCCCCTCACATATTGCAGCGAGAAACTTGCTTTTCGGCTTATCTTGTCCCGATAATCAGTACGTCTAGGGTCTACGCGTATACGTCTCATGTCCGTTTTACCTAGAGAGTGACACTGTTGTGCATAGAAATAGAATAGAGGATTGGGAACACGCTTTTCGATAATTTGTATTTACTGTGTGTAAACATGTAGCCTGTTTTAGCTGACGCTCCGGCTAGGAGAGACGATCGAGTATGCTTATCAATTACTGTGCGGTGAGCCCAAGAAGGTTCGCTACCTGCGCGTCGTGTTAGTTTTACTGTAGAGAGAGAGAGAGAGAGAGAGAGAGAGACACTTCCTATACATTTAGAAAAGAGGCTGATTCTCGCTTTTCGGGTCTTCCATACTTATACTGTGTGGGTTTTTCTAGCTGGCGCCTCAGCTAAGGGTACTACTGTGTGATAAGAGAAAATTAAGAGGAGTAGATGTATTATTTGAAATGAACCATCAATGATTACTAAAAAAGCATTAGACATCGTTAAAAAAACACTCAAAGATATATGTAACAATAATATATCATTTGAAGGTAATTTAATAATATTATGATGTGATTTTCGAAAATACTTCCTAAAATGCTATTGTTGAGGAAACTATAAAATATTCCTCATTATGGCCGTCTTTCAAAATTTTTAAATTAACGCAAAATCTTCGTTCAAAAAATAAAGAATTCTCATCACTTTTATTAGATTTAGAGGATGGTAAAATAAATTCTTTTAAGATTCCAGATAATTGGAAAACAAATCATGTTGTTCAGAAATCTACGGTGATATAAATAAATACAAGTCTGTAGATCGTGTTATTTTATTATCACATAACGATGACGTTAGGAAAATCAACAATAAAATATTTCAATTTTGAAATGCAGAAACACGATATTATTACGGTATAGATTACGCTACGCATAAAGAAACAGATCAAACCGATGAAAACATTCATTTAAATTATTCGATTGAAATGCTTATTACAGAAGGTCTTCGTTCCCATAAGCTTAGCTTAAAATTTAATCCAATAATTGTGTTGATAAAAAATTTAAGTATTCATGAGGTTTATCCAATGGTACATGTTTAAAAATTACAAAATTATTTAAATACAATATAGAAGCAGAAATTATAACCGATGAAAAATAGACTGTTGCGGATAGGATCAAATCAAAGGCGGGAATTTTCTATATGTAGCAAAACTATGTATCAACGCACAATTTATGAAAACCTATCATCACTATTAAGAAAAGGTATGAAGACTCATTTAGGAGCGGGTAGCCGATGCTTGTAGCTAGGCGAAGAGGCCTGCAACGGCAGTTTATGCAGTTTAGGGCTTAACTGCATCGAGGAAGAGTATAGCCAGGACGGCGCGAAGTTACCTGCGTCTAAGCTTGGAAGTATGCGTAGTCGAGGGGGCCTCAAAAGCCCCAAAAAGGAAAACAAAAAAAAAGAGAGAGAAAGCGCGGTTCCGGGGCGAAAGAGCAATAGATGTGAGTCAATGGAGACTTGAACTCTGCGGCGAGCACATTGAAGGAGACGAGCGTCTGTAGTGCACATAAATTTGTAAAATAAGCGAACGAGAGAATCAAAGTGTGCAGAGAATGACGAGATGCGTCACAAGAGAGCGAGATTGTGTATAAATAAAAGGACAGTAAACAGAAGCCATCGAAGTTTATAATTTTGTGCCACTAATTTCTCCTCACCTTCAACATACACAATAGGGTTTTTATTCCTAGGATTACATTGCGTACGCCAAAAAGGTCAGCATTACCATTTATTTTATATTTCAAACAATTTCCAATAGCATTAGCTTTTGCTATTACTATAAACAAATCTCAAGACCAAAGTTTTGATAGTGTTGGATTATACATTAGAAAAATATTATTTTCACATTTTCGCATGAAAGAACGGTTAGTAATATGTTAATCGTAATTGTAGACAATCCTATTGACTGTATCAGAGATCCATTACCTCTCATAAATGTATAAAAATTTAATATCATATTAAGATTTGTAATTGATTATCTTCATTGTTGTTTAGAACATGCAGGGAGACAAATTACTGAATATCATTTACCCTGCATGAGTTAGACAATGTAGCAGAAACTGATATAAAAATTTACCAAATAGCAGTTCTGTGCCAGATTTCGCGATTGAGCCAATATAAAAGCTCCAGAAACAATTGAAAGATCCACGAATGGAAAAATTACATTTTATATAATAAAGCAGCTATTTTAGCAAAATATTATCTAGACAACTGGGTTTTATTCGTAGAAAGCCTATATATGACCACCATTTTTTTCAGTGTCACTCCACTACCTTTGATTTTACGAAAATAAGTGAGCTGTGTTCAAATTCAAAAAATAATATGTAGAATAAAAATTAGTTAATATACTATACCGATAGCTTTTAGCTGGAAGAAGTTGTAAGGGCTTCGATGTGTAGTCTTTCGAATAAATTGTTATTTCTATCCCAAAAAGGCGATTACATTGAATGATCAACATACAATAATAATAATAATGTAGTTTATAATATTAAAAACAGTCACCATCAAATAGACTTTTCTGTTAGGATTGCCTTACACTTCGTGGATAAGTAAATTGCAACATAATGCAGTGAGACCGTGTTGAAATATTTTTATGGAAAAAGTTGCCATCCCGTCTTATTATAGGTTCAATGGACCTCTAATGCCAAGCTGTGTACGCATAATATACATACATATTTTCGTTTCGTTTTGTTTGTGTGTCGCATTAAGTCGCATCCCCTGTCGGTATTAGCGACGCTCATTCCCTGCGTTTTTGCAAGTCCTTATTTAGTGTATTGAGTCCACTATTCAGCAACTAGGGCCCTACTGTTTTAGGTACAGTGAAATATACACGTTGTACAAAGTGGAATCCAAACCACTGAAACTCAGATGTATAGACACATATGTAAACACAGAGGTGTCCCCAAAATCGTCAAGAGTCAGGCTTGAACCCAAGACCTCTGGATTTCTAGCCTGATACTCTACCGATTGATCCATCGTCGCTCTTTACATACATATTTTATTAATGATAGTTTTCGATTTTCCAAGTCGATGTATATAAGCATAAATTCTTATCAAGTGTTAACAAATTAATCTTTTACCTTCAAAAGGTTTTTCTTAGGACGGGAGAGAGAGAGGATTTCACTACTTTTAAATGGAATGTAATACATAAACATGTTAAATATATTATAAATTTATAGTTTTTTAGGTAGGATATATATAAAACATTTCAGTTAACTGTTGCAATAATCAACTTTTAAAATAATCAAAGATTATATTTTCCAAAATGTACAAACTCAAAGCAACGATAAACCAGAAAGTTGTTATGTAATCCCTACGACTAATTTACTTAATAAAAGATTAATTCATTACAATTTCCTCAGAGCAAGAAGTACAACCAGCTTCTAGAATATGGACTAGTGGGCTTTTTTTCAAGGGAAGTACACCGTCTGCTATCTAAAAGTAATCTTAATATAAGAGTTGTCAAGCCCTTCAGTCTAAAGGACACTATGATAAATTCAAAATTAATACCATTAACCGATTCCAAAATATCAATATTCAAAAGTTTCAAAATTAGAATATTCAAAATTGATAAATGGCATCAACTTGAAATTTATCATGGTATCCTTTCGAGTGATAGATTTAACAAACTCACTCGTTTTTTTACCTCTTAGATAGCAGAAGGTGTACTTGAAAAAAAGCCCGCTAATCCATATTTTAGAAGCTGGTTATACTTCGTACTCCTTGGTTGTTGAAAAAACTAATAGGCTAGAATTAGATAAGAATTAAGTTTTACTTTTTCATAAATACATAATATAATGAAAGATTTCGTGAACTGATTCTTTGTTAAAATGTTGTTTTTTATTTTTCAGGTTGTTTTATTGGAAGACATACAACTATCAGATCATATAAGGAAAGAATTTTCTTGAGATGTGACAATTAGCTAGTGAAGTGTTAAGAATATTTAATGCTTTTTCATGAAAGAAAGTTTCTATTTTTCCATTTGACAAGATAGTGAAAGTGTTGCATATTCATCGTTCAAGTATCGAAGAAAGTTTCTACCGAATTTGCAGTCGATGTTTTCCTATTTCTATTGGGAGGTTACACAACTGTCAGATTATATAGAATAGGATCTCCTGTGACAAGCTAGTGAAATGAAAAGTATTTTTATTCAAAAAAAATTTATTATTAAGTTTAGAATAACAACTGGTTTAGAGTAAGCGTGTTCTTATTTTGATTCCATTTTGATTCAAAGATTGCAAAATCATCAAAACAATAACAAAACATTATAACCGCAAGTATTTATGGTACCTACGTCACAAGATTTGATCATTAAGGTAACGTGTTTGGTTCAATTAATCATAGGGATTCATTGATTTTTATTGCCTCACAACTTTAAAACGTATATTCGTTAGACATTGAATTTCAATAAGACGTATAATTTTATCTACAAATAGCTGCTTAAAAAATGAAAAACAGATTGCATTGGTAGTTTTAGTTTAAATGTCTATACTGAACTGTATACTTATAAGTATCAATATGAAAATCAAAATTATCAGATTTTAAATAAAGTTAATTTCACGTGCTGCTTTAAAATGTTGAAACCAATTTGTATACCAAACCTCAGCCTTCAAGCTATAATAGATTTTAAATGAGACGCACACGATAATATTGAAAATGCTATCATAACGTCTGGATCAACTTATTTCACTTATATTCCTCGCACTCATTTAATATCTATCATAGCTAGAGGTTGAAATTTGGTATTAAAGTTTAATTTAACATGTTAAAATAATACATGCAATTGAGTTTATTTAAGAACTTACAGTTTTGATTTTCATATAATTACGCACCTGACAATTTAGAAGCTAAAGTCATGATGAAATCGATGGAGTAGGATATGTATATGAAAATCGATTATTTATGATAGGATGTGACGGCAAGTTTTTCCATCAAAAAATTGCATTCTACATGCTAGACTTTATTCCTGTTTTATTAAAAAAAAATGTGGGATCGATTTTTTATATGAACAGAATATTTAAATTTCATATTTCATTGTAAATGATCGTCCTGGCCATATGCTATAGATTTCATGAAATAAGAAGATAGCAACTCATTATCTGAATTATTTACTAGAGTAAATTGTACATCCGCTTGATACTTCCATAAATAATAACAGATCACATGCACACGTGGATACAATTGGAACTGTGAATAATCCCGAAATGGCGCCACATTATGCGCATGTTTATGACTAGCCACGCGACACCCGTTTTGATATTACACAGTTGAACGTCCGTTTTAATATTACACAGATTCGATCGGTATTCCGATCCAACCCGTAAAAAGTAATACTACTGATGAGAAAGTGTCTATCCATGTTGAAACGTCAGCGGAATTAGAATCTCTATCACAGCGACATTCCAAGAACCATGTAATTTAATATTTTGTGGTAACTGCGTATTATAATGTGTTGTTGTATTTTCCGAGACATATTTCATATTCCTGGGTAGAATTACATAAAACTGATGGTTTTTCAATTTTGCGCTAATTGACTGGCCTTGACCCAAGAATTAAATTTCGTGGGGTAACTCTTCCAGCTTACGAAATACTCTTTCAAACGAGATATATCTCTAGATTCTAAAATTTTATCGATTTCGAACGATGCTGTATTCCTCAGCGTAAAAAAAGCCGTCCATATCTTCACCTGATAGATCTTGTAAGAAGTAGACAGAAGGTTGACGTGTTGTTGAAATAATACGATTTTAAAAATTTCAAGAGTCTAGCCGCCTTCATAACTCTTTTCAAAGATGTTTCTTGCACGACTGACACGTACTAACTGACCGATTACAAATCGATGTCTAACAGTCTATGTAAATGATATGCGTCTTAACTCTCCAACCATATAACAATATTTTCTTGATTATATTTTGTTTTAACTTTTGTTTCGAACGTACAGCATGAACTAGTTTGTTGATAGCAGTATACGCTACATAATGTGGAGGAGCATAATAAATATTCTCAAAAACTCGTGTGTTAATCATTGCATTTCTTCTTCTTTGCCTACTTTTTGCACTTCCTTGCATTCTTTTTTATTTTTGTAGTGTTTATGATCTGTAATCTTCTTATTATTCTTTGATTTTTTCTTTAAAGCGCCCCTGATGCGTGAAAAATTTTTTTCAAACATTATCTTACTAACTATATACAGCAAGCTGTCATCATAGCCAGCATTCATTCATCTGTTAACATTCGAGAAAAAGCGTATTGAGCTAATAGTCGATCAGCTTTACGTCGATCCCCATTTTTATTACTATAGACGGTATCGTGTTATCGACACGCCTCGTCCAATGGGTTCATACAAACTTCACCGCGTTCAATACATTCTGCTAGTTTTGTACCAGGTCCAAAGAATCTGCACCCTGGTACATGCATTTCAAATGGTAATAAATCAATTAATTCATCTAAAGCACTATTTTTCACTAATTCTTCTTCCGTTTTTTTTCGATTTTGACCGTAGATTTCTAGTCGGCTGGCCGCTCAATCGCTGCCATGATTGAATTGTAGAATCATTTAAACTTAATCTTTTCTTATTCGATCTATTTGTTAAATTTTCTTGATTCTGGGTGATGTGCTCGAGTCGCTTTCGATTCTAGCGAAGTTTGTATCACCACTATGCACACCAGCGGGTGGAAAAATTCCACCACTAGTGCTAGGAATACAAAATTGGTTGGTATCGCCATCTAGTGCAGAATTCCGGAGTGGTGTAGTCTGAATAATCATTCTACCATTTGGTGTGTTTCCAACTTTGTTGTTCAAGAGATGTCTACCGCCGTTCTGAGTAACCTCTTTCTACACACGAGGATTATCAATATATTCACGGAGTATAAATGATTTACGAAGAGCTACAGCGAATTGGGTATGGCCTGGAGCTGGGGATCCCCGTCCACTCCTCACAGCATCATTAACCAAATCGATTATGTTAGTATCATTCAAATGCACACCTCCTGTAGTCACAACACCAGTTATCCCATTCAACATTACCAGTGATACGTAACTTAGGCACCAAATTTGCGTTTTGAATTTTTTTGGCACGCTCTCAACGACACTTGAATCGATTCGATTCTCTTCTGAAATTCGTTGTATATCATCATCTAAATTATCCGAGTGACTTTGTTGTGAAATATTCTGTACATCTTTATCATTTTCATATTTTGTTGTATTCAAATCACCGTGTTCGGCATTCTTGAAATGGAGATACCGTTAAAGCACGGTCTGATATCGATACCATCTATCACGCTCATTTTCATAATCTGATGGATTTAATATATTACTCATTTCGGTATCCAATCTACTCATCACTATACCAGGCGTTTGAACAGTCTTTAAAGTAGAATCATTCACACCAATGTTTCCATTTGTGAATGCAGTCTGAAACCGCTCAATATTTTCGTGTGGTACAAGTACCATCTTTCTAGCATGTTGCATTTTTATTTGCTAATTATACTAGTCAGAAGTATTCCAATGATAGGAGATAGTAATGTAGGTAAAAATCCACCTCGCTGTACAATAATTTTTTTTTCGATAGACTCACTGATGGTTCGGTTCATTTTCGCAACGCATTTGCATGTCTTCTTAAAGTCGACTTCTGTGTCTTTTGCAACGACATATTACCGATCAACACATTCAAATCACATTCACAAATACGTCGCACTAGTTTTAAATCCACAGTTTCCAACAGTGATCTCCTTTGCTTATTGGTTAAGTGAAATAGAACCTTTAAGATGATAGTGTCTTTACGGTTAAATACATGTTTTTAAGTTGACTGGGCCATCACAGAGATGCAACTGGAATAAGAGTCGATGGGTCACCACCTTTTATCGTTTTCAATACGTGGTAAAATCGTCAGTTCTCTGAATAGAGTTGACGAGCTAAGTGTTGCATTTGAGATCAATCATGTAAATTCCTAAACAAAATAATTTATTCTGCATTCAGAGATATATCGCGTTGTCCTTTGCCCTAATGGAAAACGTTTTGTGTAATAAATATTACTGAGAGAGATTGATGATGTGATACTTTGGAGAAAATATCAATGATGCTATCAGAAGATGAAGATTCCCGCATCAAGTCATCAATAATTACAAGCTTAGGTGTAGGATCGTTGGACCAATCACTAGTTTTTGGTAGATCACGAAATTCTACTTTCTTGTTACTAAAATCTTTATAACCTGGCTGCCATTTGGCGTAGTAGATTATTACACGTTCTATCTTGGTATCACACAAAAGATCTAGATCGTTTAAAAATTTTTTTACAAAGATCCCGATTTACTACACCCCGTGGGACCACACAGCATGGAAGTAAATAGATGTTTCTACCGTGTATCCATAACTGTTACTAATCTCGACAAAAATTTTACTATAGTAAGAGAATTTAGAATATGTCTGTTGATATACGTTGATATACACAATCAATCAAATGATGGATAGCTTGCATTTCAGAAATTTTTTTTTAAGGCCATTTATGTTTTTAGAAAATGAAATTAATGCAATATGTACAAAGTAACTGTAGATGGAGGAAATCATAGGTTAGGACAGCTTGTTGAGTAGTACATAAAATCTGATAATTAAAAATACGTTTATTGAGTTACAATGTAGTTTGAATTTTTGCTAGTTTATTTATAAGTACAGGAGTTATAGGAATATTACTAACTTGTTCTATTCTTAACCTAAATCGTTCTCGATCACGACCTATCTGTTCCCACTTCCCACGACGTGCTGTCTACTAGCATACAACCATGTACACATCACGTGAACGGTTACTTTTTTCTCAAAACCTACTCGCTTCATTCTATTTGTAAGGGCCGAATTAGACTTATTCGGGCCGCTAGGGTTCGAAGAAATAATTTATTTTATTTGGGAGGTGATCTTTGATCGAGATCTTTTATTGTAATTATAATCATTAATAAATAAATTTATATTACTCTGAGTACGCCTGACTCTAATGCTGGTTCCTTGGTTCCTTTTTACCTTTGTTGTTATACTCTGAATCCGACTATGTGTACTCTGATGGAAAGTGTGAACACGCTAAAATGTGTGAACGCGACCAAATGTGGACCTGGCTTTGATACGCGGACACGCTCTACGAATATGCGGACACGATATCAATGGCTGGATGGAACAACCCCGTAACTCGGGAGTTGCTTGGAGAACCCCGTAACTCAGGAGTATCTTGAAAAATCCCGCAATTCAGAAGGGCATTTTCGTTTCTAAAATTTTGTAGTGGCAGCCCCGTGGGAAATTGAAAAAAAGAGTCAATAATAATAAAGTAATTGAATAAAAGAGTCAAAAAATTCGACAAAATTCTGAAAAATTCTACTAAAATACTACATATTTTCTATCGTTATAAACTTTAAAATTTATTCAGAATATGAATAAATTAAATTATTTTAAAGTACAATAGGTGTACTCGCTCTCGCGCTCGCTCTCTTTTTTACTTCGTTATTGATAATTTTTATTTTTAACATCTCGTGTGTGTGTATTAAGATGCGCGTGGTTTTCACATGCACAGTCTTCGTTGCCTCGCGCTTCACAAGCGTTGTTATAAAATTGACCTGGTGCAACGTATGGCATTGCTGTATTCGATTACTGTGTGAACGCTCGATTAATTGTTTGCTTGCGTTTGTTTTGCTCGTGGTTTTTAAAACTTGTTCGTCTCGGCTCCGACGGGAATGACGAACGGCGGGATTAAATGCAGGTCTATAGATATACGATTGTTGCCTGTGTGTATTTTACAATGGCGTGCAGTCGAACATTGCGTGGCTGCTGCGCGGCGCGTTCATTGCTGCAAGTGTGTGCGAGTCTGTGTGTCTCGGAAGCACAAAATCTGGCTTCATTGAACTATATCGCTAACTTTTGTATTTATAACAATTCCCTCTCTTTCTCCCGCAGACAAACAAATTTTATTGCTCTCGATCTCGCTATGGTTCATTCAGACACCTCTGAAATTTCAAGACGACGCTTTTAAAGACGAACGCTCTCGCGCTTCAATAATATTTCAGTTACACATACGCGTGCTCTCGCACGGTATTCATCTTTGCGCTTCCTTTACTTCTCTCATTGAGGAAGGCATCTCGTGTGGGTGTGTGTCTTAATACGAACACTCAGACGAGATGTTAAAAAAAAACAAGATTAGGGTTCCTCCACTTATGCATACAATTTTGGTCCGCCTGATAAAAAACTAGTTATGAATGTACCAATACAATCAGCTAATTCATCCGTCATGTTACCCAACGATGTTCCAATAGGTAGCTCGTACTCACCAGGTTTGCTCACTTAAAAGGCGGAATCGGTGTCGTAGTAAAGAGCTCGGGGTCCCAATGTGTGCAAATATTCAAAAAACTTAAGTCGTGCTTGGGCTGTTGTAAAGGCAGCCATAACAACATTTGCAATTAACGGTGTCACAGCTTCTTCTTTATACAGCCATTGACCATAGAGGTTGTCCTCATTAACAGGTACTATACTGACGAAGCCGTCCTCGGCTTCCGATTTTTCCATGTCGATTACATAACTCGTCTTATGGGGACCTCTTACATGCTGCATGATACTGGGTTGAAAGCCTGTGTTTTACCGCGCAAATTTATATATCTGGGGCATTGGAGGAGTCGGAGCGTTTTTGGAACGAAGTCACGGTGTGGAGGGTAATGTAGGAATCTGTTTGTGTGGTTTCGACGCTTAAGAGATCTTTTATTATTATTATCATAATATTAAATATAGTCATCATCAAATAGATCTTTCTGTTAGGATTGCCTTCCACTTCGTGGATTAGTGAATTGGGAATGATTAAATAACATGTTGCAGTGAAACCGTGTTGACATTTTTTTATGGAAAAACTTGTCGTTCAGTCCTATTATATATAACGATGGATATCATCCTCAAATGACACCTCTTCTTAACCAAAGTAAGTAATCAATTTCTGAATGCAAATATAGAAAATTTCGTAATATTTGTAAGGTCCATTTTTAAAAAATTAATGAATTTGAAAAATTTTGATTTAATGTTTTTTTAGTTTTTAGATTTAGTTTTAATTCTATACATAATTCAAAAAATTCTAATTATCATTTGAGGCCATTGTGTTTTCATAGTTTAAAAAGTATTTGAAATAGTATACGAATTATATAGGATAATAGGAAGGTAAGTTGGCTTATCCCTTATGAAAAAAACCTGCAGGATATTGTGTAGGCAAACATACAGAGGATTATGCAGGGAATTATACATGTATATGTGCAGATTGCTCTACAGATAAATTTGTAGAATAATATGCACGGAATTGTGCACGTATTTGTGGAAGAATCCGTACAAAAATTCTATAGATATTGGTAGAGTCCCAGTAAAAGAATTTATAAATATTTGTGTACATTTTTGGTACACTATATAAACCTATATATGCTTTTATACATCTTTTATGGAAAAAATATTTAGAAAATTTTGTAGTGAATAGTATAGAGAATCATGTAGGGAATTCTGTATGTATATATGCAGAGTTATCTGCAGATAAATGTATAAGAATATCTGCACGGAAACGTACATGAATTTGAATAGAGTACTAGATGTACGAATACGTATAAATTTCAGAATAAACATCTGCACAAACTTGTGCAGAAATATGTACATTTCCGCTGGCACCTTTCTTGTACATGCATTTTGCCTCTGTAGAAATCTTCAGGAATGTATGCAAATTTTTGTTTATAATATTATGCATAAAATTTTCAATTAAATCATCACTATTAATATTAATAAGAATTTATCTGTCACTTCGAGCCAAAGAGATTAAAATTACAAAGGTGAAATTTACTGATTTCTAAAAAAACTTAATATTAGTGCGTTACGCCCCAGACTACTCGTCGGGCTCATCAGTAAGTTGACGAGTGGTCCTATCTTAGACGCAACATGATATACCAGAATGCGTGTTACTTATGGAAAAAGGTTGGAAATTGAGCTGATGGGACACAAAAATTGTGATCCACCTGGCGGTACAAAAAAGAACATTATGAAAAAGACTCTAAATATATTTATATCCAGAAGTATCTATGCCTATTGAGTAGTCCTATCTTACTATCAATAGTAAGATTGGTCTACTCGTCATCTTACTGATGAGCCCAACGAGTAGTTTGAGGCGAAACGCAAAAATATTAAGTTTTTTTAGAAATCAGTTATTTTAACCTTTGTAATTTTAATTTCTTTGGCTCGAAGTGACAGATAAATTCTTATTAATAGAATTATAGTCGAGCAATAAATTCATTATCTTTAAAGTTAACATCACTATTAATATCGCGGAAAACATTCTGGAAAATTCGTTGGACAGTGGATTAGTATCAATTTATCCATCAGTATTTGGATGAAAATAAAAAGAAGATTTTTTCTAATTTATGAGATTTACTTCATTGCGATCACACATCCGAGTAGGAATCTTGCTTAATGCTGCTTAACTTTCATGATAGAAAGTTCATGGTGCAGATATTCTTATACACTTATGTGCAGATAACTCTGCATATATACTTAGAATTCCCTACATGATTCTCTATATAATTCACTATAAAATTTTCTACATATTTTTTCCATAAAGGAGGTATAGAAGCATTATAACGGTCGCATATATATGCACGTTATCGCCTCTCTGGGTGTACGCCATTAATTATATTATACTAACATCTTTTCATATTTCAAAGCACACCAGCGGACACTAGTGTGAGAGAGAGACAGGGAGAGAGAGAGAGAGAGAGTGAGGAGAGAGTAGCTAGGATATAGGCTAGGCAAAGAGAGCACGCGTAAGCCCACCTGCGACGTTGCCGGTCCATGTATCAAGCACTGCCAAATATGACAACACCGTGTCAAGGAGCGGAGCGTCCTTCGGTATCGCGCGCGGTTATGTATTCAGTTTTCGATAGCCTCTGACCGAGCACCTAAGGCCTCGCGCACGCTCGATTTGCTATAACCAATTGAGCCCTGTGCACACGACCGACGACGTCTGCCCCGTCCGTATCGACCGCCCGGAGAGCGGATCCGTAGCGAGCCCCATACCGACCGACGAGAACGTCTTCAGCGTCCGTTAGCGAGACAGCGACAGCCCCGGCACCGACGTGCGTACTGTAAGTACCATATCTTTCTCACTTCAGCGTCCAGGCGATTGAGCCTATCTCTCTCTCTCTCTCTCTCTCTCTCTCTCTCCAGTCCAGATCGGATCCAGTCGGGATCCAGTCTATAACAGAGCGGCCGTCCAGGCCGCTCTAGTCGGCTGATCCGTATTATGCACGGGCACGGTGGGAAATAATAAACGTGGAACGAGTACACGGTTGTACACGATCGGCTACTCCGAGAACAGTAACCGAACCGTTACAGCATATATAGGTTTATATAGTATCCCAAAAATATACACAAATATTTATTTATAGATTCTTCTACTGGGATATACGTGCACAATTTCGTGCAGATTATTCTACAAATTTATTTATAGAAAAGTCTGCATAGATACGTGTATTATTCCCTGTACAATCCTCTGTATGTTTGCTTACATAATATTCTGCAGGTTTTTTTCACAAGGGATATTTGATACTTTATGATAATATTGATGATTACAATGACATTTACTAATTCATCCATTATTTACGATAGGACAGGGCGGCAAGTTCTTCCATAAAAAAATTTCAACACGGTTTCACTGCATCATGTTATATAATCTTTTCCGATTCACTTATCCACGAAGTGGAAGGCAATCCTAACAGGAAGATCTATTTGATGATGACTATATTTAATATTATAAACTACGTAAGTATTAGTATATGATCTTGATTCCTCAATTTAATCGCCTTCTAGGGATGAAAATAATAATTTATTCAAAAGACTAGACACCCAAGCCCTTACAACTTCTTGCTAGAGAAACTCATCGGTATAGAATAATAATTAATTTTTATTGTACATATTATTTCCCACATTGAAACGCTTATTTATTTATTTATTTCAACAAGATTGGTTTTTCTGTTAATTTATTTATTGATATCGCGACTTTCTTTTCTGAAAATGAAAATTGGAATTTTCGTAAAATCAAAAGCAGTGAAGTCATTCTAAAAAAATGGTCGTCAGTTCAATAGACCCCTAATGCCAAGCTGTTTACGTATAACATACATACATATTTTATTAATGAGTTTTCGATCTTTCAAGTCGATGTATATAAGCATAAATTCTTATCAAGAGTTTAAAAATTAATCTTCAGTTTGCATAATGAAAATACCATATAGAACAAACACTCAGAATTTTGGCTACATAAGGGTTGAGGAGAGTTTGAAAATTAATATTTTATTCATTAATGAGCTCGCTTCTACAAATTTTAGTTCTAATAAGGTGTTACATAATAAATTAAGTAACAATAAATTTTATTCTAAAGAATAAATAATGTATTATTTGTTCAAATTTTAAAAGTAAATATTATAAAATTAATATCAGAGGATATAAAACTATATTTATCGTTCGAATGAACGTGCTTCGCTCTCTTGTACCAATTTAGTTATACTCAAAGTTTAAATAAAGTATATTTAATCAACTTATGAACTATATGAATATTATTAGCACATTTAAATAAATTATAAAATATAAAATATTCATAAATTTTCAATAATGCAATATTGCTAATTTTATAATGTTCCATGTACCAAAGTGTGTGTATCTATATTGTGACTACCGTTTACACATGCTCACCTGAACACCACCGGAGCCACTTAGAAAAAGTACAAAAAACTCATACCCGGTGGTGTTTACAGGTACGAGCAATACAGATAAGAACAGCCAGTGAGAGCGAGAGAAACAGATGAGAACGCCCAGTGAGAGCGAGAGAGATACATGAGAACAGCCAGTGAGAGAGAGAGAGAGAGAGAGAGAACAACCAGCAGCACGCAGCGCCGCGCGAGCCAGCGAGAGCGAGCGAAAGAGAGATGGGAGCGGCAGCAGCTGGAAGAGGGAGACACTGCCCGGCAGCATAGCGTAGCGAAGCCTCGAGCACGAGGCGTACGCGCGGGAGCGGCCGCCGCCATGTTGGCGAGCGCGGCAGAAGAATGAGAGAGAGAGAGAGAGAGAGAGAGAGAGACAACTCGAATGAGAAAATAGGCACGCGACGAGCCTCGAAAGTTATTGGCGACAAGTGGAGAGCTGCGGCTCCACCCACAGTATGCGTGCGAGCGAGGATTAAATTACGCAGTACGAAGTGAGGAAAATGTAAAGGAAAAATGTACAACTAAGCCAGACAACGTAAATGAGCTAGATTTGAACTTCGTGCGCGTTAGAACTAAGTGTTAAGAGGGCGCAAGCGAGCAAGCACGCGAAATCGTGTTAATGAGTGATTGGTACGAACGAGCGATCTAGAAGAATGTCATGCGGGGAAAGAGATAGCGAGAGACGCTGCGGCCGAGAAGTAGCCGGGCACAACAGGCAGTCAGTACGATATAACCATTGGACCCGAACAGAAGCAACATCGAGATAGATTCCCTCCGCAATAATCACGTCAGTTCTCCTAAAAAATTCTTGTGTGTGTTGAGAGCGCAATATACCGCGAGTGTTTGCGCCGCGCATCTTTCAGGGCTCGAGACATCGCTGCACGAGAGGAAGAGCGGATACCGAATTACAGCCAGGTAGTCAGTTTATGTAAAATTGCGTGTAATGTGTAATGTGTAAAATTATGTGTAATGCGATATTACGGCCGGTTTTCCTGCAGCCAGGCAAGTAACACGTACGTTTACCCCCGTTATTCGATTTTACTTCCATAAATGCCCGTCAAATGTTAAATCCGTGCAAGTTATTTTGAATTTTAATAATCTACAACGTCACAATTTACATACACATACACACACACACACACACACACACACACACACACACACGCACGCACGCGTCAAATTTGCCACGTTACAATAAATTAATAAATAAATAAATATATATATCTACCTATATTATATAGTTGTTTTGATTTGGGGTGAGATTTTGGGGCATAGGGCCTCGCACGGGCCCCGCATTAGTACTTTCTTTTCTCTCATAGACATTAATAAGGGTCTTGCATGGGCCCCGCACGGGCCCCGCATTTATTGTGGTTTCTAAGCGTATTTTTCATATGGGCCCCGCATAGGCCCCCGCACGGGCCCCGCATTTTACCAAGGTTTTCTGTCTTTATTTTGATTTAGAAGAGGTGCAGGAACCGCATAGGTATCCGCATAGGTCCCCGAATCGAACTAGGTTATTTTTTTCTTTTATGAGTAATTTATGTCTAACTTTTATGTGACTAATAACTATTGAAAAAGTTGGTCATGTCTATTGTTATGTTTGTATTATGTTTGTCTTTCGCTAATACTTAGAATGTGTATAAGGGTTTGTATATATAGTTTATTGACTATAGAAATGTCATTGATGGAGTCATAGAAAGATCATTGATGGAGGTTGACATAAACGAGACTCTCTGGGGGGCGCTCGGAGTGCGTCGACGCAGAGAGACGGTCCTCGCTCAATTTGGTCTAGAAGACGGCGGGCGTAGAAACGCCGTAGAAGAAGAGAACTGCAGAAGACTCGTCTGTTCGCTTATAGCAGTGACAGGGCGAGGGGCTGCTCGTGGAGCAGGCTTCGAAGTCCTACGATGCAGTCACGTTCGACTGGAGCATCTACGTTGCGTGTAGAGCGGACACAGCTTAGTCAGTTATAAACTTTGGACAAAGTCTCAAAGTTTATAACATTTATGAAATAGAAAACATTATATAACACAAAATATTACTGAGTTTGAAACTGATATTAACTTGTGATACCTTAGTATTAAGGTTTGCTCAACCATTCATTTACATAGTAAAATTACGGAAAGTACCTGTGATGACCGAAACAATCTTACCGAAAGTACTGATGTACTTTCTGTTATACATCTATAGTTTCATACAGGTAAAATCATTAATGTCTAAAATAAGCTAATATAACCCTTCGAAAATCCTTCTGAATAAATTCTCATTGTACTTACTAACAAATTTTCTCATTTTTTAGGTGCCTATAAAAAAACCTACACTAATTTGGTTATAAGGATTGTTATCAGGAAGGTACGCAAATAATTTTGAGCGTTCCTCGATCAAAATAATGACTTTTAATTTGTTATTACAACTGTGCCTACTGGAATTTGCAACTAAAAGGATAAGAAAAGTTTACCTTCAGATTTCAAGATTCTCTCCCTGAATGCAACGATCACACTAACATAATAGCCTGCTTCAACTAGCAAGTGAGTAAGTGAACAAATTGCGCTAATCTTTTATGGGATTGCTCATTAAAAAACAATTACTGTCATCGATTCCATTAACAACGTAGCATAACATATTATTAGCATTACTTAACATCACATATATTGACTTACTGAAGCGTTCATTTATAAAAAACCGTAGTTGTCTGTTCTGTCAATAACGCAAGGCCGAAGAACGGAAAAAACAAGCTTTTCACATTTTTGCTATGTTAAACTGTTTCAAAATATTATTATGCATACAAAATCAACTTTGTGTATTTAATGGTGTCGAAGGAATGTTAACTTAGTTCTATATTTGTTACTGTAATATTTGTTTAGTCGTTGGATTGTAAACATTACTAAGAATAATATCTGCTTTACATGTCTACTAACTGCGAACCGAATGTATACTTTATTGTTGGTCGGAGCGTTCATTTAAAATAATCGTAGTCATCTATTCTAACATAATCTAGTGAACGAACGACAAGAAACAGCTCTTTACATTTTTGCAGTTTTAAAACGTTTGCAAATACATTTATGTGTAAAATTTAAACTAAGAAATTTTAATTTACCTATGTATGCTATTATAATAGTTTCTTCCTAGGGAGCCTTCCAGCCTAGGGAGGATGAACGACAAAAAACCTTGCATTCGAAATAATCAAACTATATAATCAAAATGATCCAAGTAATATAAATGCTGAAAATAATAATGAGCAAGTAAATACATATAGTTTTGATGAAATAACACAATACTTATCAACAAGATATGTTTGTGCACTAGAAGCTATATATCGCATTTTTGAATTAGAATTATATAAACAATCTATGCAATTTATAGATTACACATTCATGATGAATATGAAAATTATGTTTATTTTATAGAAGGACAAGAACACGAAATGATTAATAAAAATATTGAAATTACATTAACAGCATGTGGTTTAAATTAATTATAGACGATGAAAATGCCAGACAATTTTTATTTTATACCATGAAATTCCGTACCATTATGTTTTTAATTCAAAATTTAAAAGATGGACCAAAAGACAAAAATTTCAAAAATCATTAATATCTGGAATGTATTTTGTAAATCCTAAAAAAAAGAGAAACATTTTTTTACGTTTATTACTACTACATGTTCGCGGAGCAAAATCCTTTACGGACATACGAACAGTTGATAACATAATCTGTGATAAATATGAAGATGCTTGCTTAATGAGAGGCATAATTAGTAATGATAAAGAATGGGACAACTGTTTAGAAGAAGCGTCAATATTTAAATTTCCTAAAGCTATGTGTGATTTATTTGCATATATTTTAATATTTCAAAAACCTATTAATGCATCTGAATTGTACAATAAATATAAACTGCATTTTATGAATCCAAAATCACCAGTTAATCTAGCAGAAATAAAAGCTCTAAATAACATTGAGAAAATTTTAATATCACAAGGAATGAATTTAAAAATTTTTAATATATCAAGCAATGTCGATATTAATTCTATGAAAGAAGACTATTTTGAGACTATTATAATTTTGAAAATTTAGTAAATTCCTTAACTATTGATCAAAGAAAATTATACAATTTAATTATAAATACCTTAACTAATGTTCACGATGAATAAATTCTTTTTTATTGATGGACCTGGTGGTAGTGGAAAAAGTTATTTACACAATGTTATAATTAGATATCTTATTTCAAACAATATACCTCTCTTAACTACAGCATGGACTAGTATTGCCGCTAATTTATTAATTAATGGAAGAAGTGTACACACTACATTTAAATTACCCTTTCATATTAATGACATATGACATTTATTAAAATATTAACATAAAATTAAAAAATATTAAAATAATTATTTGGGATGAAATATCAACCCCCCCCCCCCCAAATAAACCTTTTAAAAAGGTAAAAGGCTGGCAAGTATAAGGTCGTTAGTTCCTATGTAAGAATTAAACATTAATTTTATAACTTTTGATAACCTTAATGGCACAAAAATTCTAAGAGTTTACTCTATCTATACGGTTATTTCATTGTTTTAATCAAAGATAATTTTCGATTTCACAATTTGGAACGCTTATATGGTAAAAATTCAAATCTATCTATCTATGAAAATATTAACGCGTAAACATCTTCACGTTAACTTCCTGTAATCTGCCGATAATAATAACAGAGTTTTGTAAAACATACTGTTACGTATGAATGTTGGACGGGATAGGAAAGCGTAAGAAAAAGGTAGACGACGGGACTCGAACTCGCGGACCCGAGAGCCAGAGGCCTGTGCTCTAACCACGGAGCTAACGTCTACGATGCAGTTTCATGCATCGAAGCGCGACTCCTCTTATCACTTCGCCCGTCATGTTGCACCTATGCAGGCGCTCTACGTCCGTGACAATACATACAAATAATCAAAAATTGAGCCTAGAATGATTACAAGACTAAGTGCGAATTCTTATCAAAAATTGGTTAAGAACAGTAATAAATACATATAGAATGAAAAATCGATTAAGAGATTTTCTAACGGTCTTTCATTAACAAGTTACTTTGGTGAACCTTGCATTATTTGAAGATGGCATCCATCGATTATCTATGATAGGATGGGACGGCAAGTTTTTCCGTAATAAAAATTGCGTTCAACATGATAGAATTTTTTCCTGTTTTTTTTTTTTAAATGAATGTAAATCAACAGAATTTAAATCATATATATAATTGTATCTAATCGTCCTCGACATAGATTTTTAATAAAATAAGTATAGCAACACATTTACTGAATACTAAGTAGAGTAGATTGTACATCCGCTCGTTGCTTCCATAAATAAAAGACAAAGTTTTCATGATGCGAAACAATCTTGTGAAATTACATAATAATTTTAGACAAACATGATATTACCACATATTATGGGTACATTTGTCATGTGATAATGGCATGTAAGAACATCATACCATTCTATTACGTGTACCATAGGGTTAAAAAGAGAAAAAGAACGTGGCAGCAGTCGCAATTATTCAAAGTTTTAATTGTACCCGACTGTACATTTCACATACTGCAATTTGGTCAAGTGCTTATATAAATACATATATATTTATAATCCTCCCCCTTTTAAACGCTTATTTATTTATTTCAAATCGATTGCTTTTTATAAAAGAACTTGACAATTTATTTATTGATATCATAACTTTCTTTTGGTAAAATTAAAATTGAATATTAAGTAAATTTGAAGGTATAGGAAAAGTAACACTAAAGAAATGGTAGTCTGACGAACATACCCTTAACGTGAAGATGTTTACGCGTTAATAGTTTCATAGATAGATAGATTTGAAGAAGAAATCAATAAATGTATCTCTTTGAGCCAAAGTTTCTTTTATTCTTCCGACGTCTCGACCGATTGTCGGTCCTCTTCAGGGCTGTATAAATTTTTACAATAATAAATTTTTACACTTTTTAAAAGGTTTATTTGGGGGGGGGGGGTGCGGAAAGATTTCACTACTTTTAAAAGGTACATAATAATTAAATTACAAACAATCATTAACATCAACTAATTAAGTTATAAATTTAGAAAATTAATATACATATGCATATGTATTATTGCAATAATAATTATTTTTTTGACACCGGTCTGCACAGCAAATAGTTATGTTTGGATCATTATTAATCAAAAAAGAAATATCTAACGCGTAATTAGTTTTAGGGGTTTTTAACGCGACTCAAAAAATATAGTTTATGATAAACTTGGAGATTCACACGAAGGTTATAATCTAGCAGAATCCAACAGTAGACTAATACTTCATAGCTCCTATATCCCCATAACTTGTTGCCAACCCACATTCGTACTATAACTATGTCTAACCTGAAGTACTAATTTACTATTGGTTTCTGCTAGTTTATAACTTTCCGGTGGAACTCCAAGTTTATCACAAATTATATTATTCAAGTTGCGTTAAAAATCCCTAAAACTCATACTACGCGTGTGCAATAACGTTTAATCTTGAACCTGCAAAATGTTTCAAGTGAAAAAATGCATTTACAGATAAGATGGCATTAGGATCAAAATAGTATCAACGGATTTCACTCAGTCAGATACGTATATTTTAATTATCTTTAAATAAATTAACTTTATGATAATAGAACATGATTCTTTGTTTTAAAATAAATTATTGTTTCTCTGTTACAGGTGATCCGATGAACTTGTCGTAAAAAAGAAATTTATAAATAGCAGACTTTACTGAATCAGCCTTATTTATCACTGTAAGTAATATACAGAAAAATAAAAATAAAATCCAAAATTTGTTTATATTATTTCTTCGAACTCAAAGGATGAAAATACAACACTTTTACTAACTGTACATGGAAAAATAGAAACTTTCTTGCATGAAATATATGCAACCTTGTCTATGAACTTATAATTTTGACTTTCACATAAATAATTACACTGTCGACTTCACGCCTTTAGTGTCTAAATTTTCAGGTATGTCTACTTGAAAATCGTCTAGACCAATTTTGAGCTGTTCAATTTTGAATGCCTTATATGATAATTATTTCAAAATTGATTGATACGATAAACTTGAAATTTCTCATGATATCACTCTGATTGGTATTTATAATGAAAATTTAATTATTTTCGATTTTCCGAGTGCCCGAAGTACAAGCAGTTTCCAGAATATGGGTTGTGCGTCACTTTTCTCAATGGAAATACATGTTTTGATTTCTAAAAGGTAAAAAGACCATACAAGTGGCGTAGCCCACAGCTTAGAGAGATAGTATAAAAATTTTGAAGATTGTATAGATGAGCAGTGTTAAGATAATCGGAGATTGGAAATTTCAAAATTAAAAAATTAAAATTTTGCTAAGCCGTTTTGACTTGAAAATTCTCATACTATCCCTCTGAGTGACAGGCTTGATAACTCATAAGTTTTGGTTACCTTTTACAAAGCAAAACATGTATTTCCCTTGGGAAAAGACTCGTTATATCGAAGACTTGGAAACTGAGTACACATTTTGCTCTCTCAAAATTGAGAATAACTAATTTTTCTTTAAGCAAATCAATCAGAGGGATAGCATAAGAAATTTCAAGTTAATCGTCTAGACCAATTTTGAGCTGTTCAATTTTGAATGCCTTATATGATAATTATTTTAAAATTAGTTGATACGATAAACTTGAAATTTCTCATGATATCCCTCTGATTGGTATGCTTAATGAAAACTTAGTTATTTTCTACTTTCAGAGTGCCCAAAATATAGTCCGTTTCCAGAATATGGGTTGAGCGTCTCTTTTCTCAATGGAAATACATGTTCTGATTTCTAAAAAGCAAATAGACCATGCAAGTAGTTGTTAAGCCCACAGCTTAAAGGGATAGTATAAGAACTTTTAAGATGGTACAGTTGAGTACTATGGAAATAATCATAGATTAAAAATTTCAAAATTAAAAAATTCAATTTTTACTGGGCCCTATGAAGTTGAAAATTCTTATCCTATGCCCTTGAACACTTGGCTTGACAACTCATAAGTTCTCGTTACCTTATACAAAACAAAACAAGCTTTTTCCTTGGGAAAAGTCTCGTTACGTCTGGAAACTGAGTGTACTTGCACTCTCAAAACTATGAAAAACTTCTAAACCACTTGTCTTCTGAACTTATATAATAATTATAAATCTTGAATAAACATTTTCCACATCACGAGTTTCTCACAGGAATGCCTTCCCTTTATAACATGACAGTTGCGTAGCCACCCAATAGAAATAGCAGAACATCGACTGCAAATTCTGTAAAAACTTTCCACGATACTTAAGGGGTTATGCCTGAGTTAAATTCGTCAAAAAATCGATTTTTTTTATTGACTTTTTTTATAGGAATTGTAGTATACGATGCTGAAGTCCCTTTTGCTAAAAAAAAATTGGGTAGAAAGCTACAGACCAAAAATTAAAGGCGTGCGAATAGCTTATTTTTAAAAAATCGTAATTTTCGCGTTTTTATTTGTCAGTGCTATGTTACTGAACATGATTATTTTTCGAGCTTTTAATGCTTCTCATGTATAATATTTGTATGTAAAATACAATAAAAATATCTATTATGCAATTAGAATTCGTTAAAAGATATTAATAAAATGAGCAAAATTATGCAATATTAAAAATTTGCAAATTGCTTATTTTCATATTTTCCTCTGTTTTGTTTATTTAAATTAATAATTTATTTTTAAAAAAGCATTTTATTATTTATTATGCTTTATAAAAAATTAATTAGACGCAAATATTCGTCAATGAATAAAATTATGCAAAAAACGAATTTTGAATTTGGCGCTTACCGACGGGGCCGCGCGATATTCTTTCGAAAAGGCTATTATACATATATCATGTAGATACCTGTTTTACCGTATGATTGAGAATTCAAGAGCGCAAAAACACTTGCTTTGAATTTTCATATCTACTATTATTCTGCATTGCTCAATATTATTAAATAATTTATTTTATAATATTGATAGCATTTGTGGTTAAACAGTAGAGTAAGTGAGAGTGATTTGTGATCAAGATGAGTCCAGACTCAAGACATAGAGTTCCAGGATCATCTGACAGAAAAAGAAGGTTTGGAAGAAGAAAGAGAAGACCCAAGATTTTTCATCAAAAACAGCAATGGGAAGTTTCGACAACAGCACCAGCACCAGCATCAGCATCAACATCTATACAACAAGAACGAGCAACACCAATCACTTCAGCATCACCTACGCCTGATACAGTTCCTTCAACGTCCAGGGAATGGAGTTCAAGATCTGCTGCGCAAGCTTTACCAGGTACCTCAACATCAGTACAGCCAGAAATTCCTGTGTCTAGGTCTGGACAAAAATTAAAATCAATTTATGTAGAACCGAGTGGAATTCAGAATAGAATCTTTGACATTTCTTTGCTTCTGCCAGGATTACAGGAGTTTCTAGCTTGTAAAGCTTGTGGCGGATGTATCAAATTTGATGAAGTTTATGTACGAGGTCTTGGTAGCAAGCTATCCATCACCTGTACATCATGTAACGCAGTTGCTTTCATTGACTCCAGCAGAAAAGTTGGAAAACAAAGTAACGCTTATGAAGTGAACAAGCATGAGGTTATAGCCATGAGAATTCTTGGTCATGGGCACATTGGTTTGAGCACTTTATGTGGAGTAATGGATTTTTCTACTCCAATCTCTCACAGTAATTTTGACAAAATTAATCAAGACTTGAAAGATGCAAGCTTGATTACAGCTAAAGAGTCGATGAAAGCAGCTATGCAGGAAGATTGCAGTACGGAAAATCAAGAAGATGATCGCCAAACTGTATCAGGTGATGGAAGTTGGAGGAAACGAGAACATTCATCCCTTCAAGGCGTTTCAACACTAATATGCCATGCCAATGGAAAGGTGATTGATGTTGCTCCGAAGCAATCCTTTTGCCTAGCCTGCGAGAAACGACCAGAAGAGGATACAGCACAGTACAAGGAATGGTATGAAGCCCACCGAGAAAAGTGTTCTGCCAATCACGAAGGTAGCTCCGGCAAGATGGAAGTGGATGGCATCGTCGAAATGTTCCAGCGATCCGAGTCCATCCATGGTGTAAGGTACGGAAATTACATTGGAGACGGAGATTCAAGAGTCTAAACAGCACTTTCCGATGCCAAACCCTATCAAGACTTCACCATCACGAAGAAGGAGTGTGTAGGACACGTTCAGAAGAGGATGGGTTCGAAGTTCAGGAACCTGAAGAAAAGCTTGGCCGGCACAAAACTAACAGATGGCTTGGACATTGGTGGAAGAAACCGTCTAACTGCTCAAAGGATTGACCAGTTGACGAAGTACTATGGCAATGCCATCCGTGGCCATAGTAATTCTGTTGATAAAATGAGAAATGCCATATGGGCAACATTTCATCACAAAAAATCTACAGATGAAGATCCAACTCACCACCTTTGCCCGCAGGGATGAAGATCTTGGTGCAAGTGGCAGAAAACCAAGGCGAACAACAACTTGAAAAACTTCCACCACGGAGATAGTATTCCTGCTGCCATCATAAACGCAAATGAACCGATTTACGAGGACTTGACGAAGCCAGACTTGCTTGAGAGATGCATTGGAGGCTTCACGCAAAACAGTAATGAAAGTTTCAATCATTCTGTTTGGAAGCTCATCCCCAAGCATAGTTTCAGTGGTCTGACAGTCCTCGAAATTGGTGCCTACATCGCAGTCACTTGCTTCAATGACTACTTGAAGTCATGAGGAAGTTCAGCGTGTATCCAGGATCCTCTGCAGTCAACTGGGCCAAGCTTCAGGATCAGGAGCGGCTTCTCTTGTCCGACAGAAGAGAACTACACTCAACACTTGAAGCCCGACGAGCCAAAAGAAAGAGAAGTCATCAGGATGACGACTTCTACAGAGCTGGTGCTTACTAAACAAACATACACACATTACACACATAACACAAATACTTATACACCATACACAACCTCACTTGTAAACAAACAACATAATTTACAACACAAACACTAAAAAACACTGAAACACATTCACAATTTTTTTCTTTTTTTTTCACTTTTGTTTTCCTTTTTTTTTAATTTATTTCATCAAACACTTTTCACACACACATCACACATGTCACAGCATCAGCTTTGTAGAAAACAGTCTAGCTGAAAAGTAGGTCAGAGAGCAAGCTAAACAGCTGATTGGAGCTGTCTGCTTGCTTTCTGCTTCCTTACTATATCAGCTCACTTGATGGACTATTTTTTCTAACCTTCAACTTGCCACATAATGGTAGTTCCACTCTTATGTTCATCACATGTAAATATATAAACTTATTTTTTAACAATAAAAGCATTTTTATAACTTAATTATAAAAATGTTTCAAATTTAGAAAAATTACATTTTTTATGATTTTTCATTTTATTTGATTTTAGATGTGTAGTTTTTGGACCATCCTCAAAATTTACAAAGATGACCAGGATACGCTTATCATTCATTTCAATAAGGCCCAGGTATGAAGAAAAATTGTAAGTATATTTTTTATCATTTAATGTTCAAGAAAACTTTAAGTGCCTTTTTCTCAAGTTTTGAATTTTTATGATTTCCGGTCAGCTGCCGCAGGATTTTTCAGGAACCATAAGTCCAATCAGGCTGAAAATTTTTGGAGAACTCCATGAAAGCCTTCTTCACTGCTTGAACGGAGCAGAATTTGGAAAGATTCTTGAAAGTGTGATTGTGAGTCCGTTTTTTACGGACTGTGTCCGGATAGACACTTTCTGTTGGTGTCACGTAACAAAGAAGAGAGAACGATTCTACTTAAAAATATCAAGGGGTGCGGTAGCGCCTCGATGGCAAGTATAAGGTACGTCAGTAACTCAGTACGTACGCCGCCGTCGGGCGCTAGCCAGACCCTATATACGTCTCATAGGCACTGTTGGAGATGTGACATTCGGTTTTCTTCGTATTAAGAGCCTTGTTTCTCACTTATGAGCACTCAAATGAAAGCTTGGAATAAAACTAGCAAAATTACTTCAGGGTCATATCTTGTGAAAAGGCTTCTATCAAAAGATATTGTGAAGTGAAAGTTCGGGATCACGAATTCCTCAACGCGAAAATTCTTCTCCCGGAGAAAATGTTCTCCGCGGAAATACGTCATCGTGTGACGTCAGCCCTACGTTTATATTACTATATTGTATTGCTTGCATGTATACAGTTCATGTGTGTACAAGAGCAGACGATGGTGTATTTACAAAATTTTACACATGCAGTGTAATTATAAATAACCTAAATTGGCTGTAACTGTGTTTTATAATTATGTTTCATACTCATGATAATAGGCTAGATTAGATAAGTATTTAGTTTTTTATAATAATAAAATATACATACAATACATGAAAGAATGAAAGAACTGAATCTTTGTTAAAAAATACCCTTTTATTTTTCAGGTTTTTCAGATTATAAAGGAAATAACTTTTTTGTGATTTTGTGATGACAAGTTAGGAGGTTACGCAACTGTCATGTTATAAGGGAAGGAATGCCTGTGAGAAGCTAGTGATGTGAAAAATGTTTTTTCAAGATTTATAATTATTATATAAGTTCAGAAGACAAGTGGTTTCCAAGTTTTTCTCAATTTTAAGAGTGCGAATAAACTAAGTTTCCAGATGTATCGAGACTTTTTTCAAGGGAAAAATGTTTTGTTTTATAAGGTAACGAGAACTTATGAAGGCATACATCTATCATGTTATAGAAGAAAAGAATTTTCTTGGGACGTGAAAAGCTAGTGAAAGTGTTGTGTTTTTTAAGTATCAAGAAAGTTTTTTGGGTGGTTATGCAACTGTTACAAAATTTTTTACTTTTCCTTTCGTCTCCTGGGAGGTAGACTCTCCGGTTGTGTCTCGAAAGGGATCCTTATGACCAGCTAGTGAAAGTGTTTTATTTTCATCGTTCAAGAATCCAAGAAAGTTTGTACAGAATTCTCAGTTTATAAGTGCTCATGACAAGCTAGTGAAAGTATTTTATTATCATTGTTCCAGAATTGAAGAAAATTTTTACAGATTCTTCAAGTGATGTGAAAAATGTTTTGTCAAGATTTATAATTATTATAAAAGTTCAGAAGACAAGTGGTTTCCAAGTTTTTCTCAATTTTAAGAGTGCGAGTAAACTAAGTTTCCAGATGTATCGAGACTTTTTCCAAGGGAAAAATGTTTTGTTTTATAAGGTAACGAGAACTTATGAAGGCATACATCTATCATGTTATAGAAGAAAAGAATTTTCTTGGGACGTGAAAAGCTAGTGAAAGTGTTGTGTTTTTTAAGTATCAAGAAAGTTTTTTGGGTGATTATGCAACTGTTACAAAATTTTTTACTTTTCCTTTCGTCTCCTGGGAGGTAGACTCTCCGGTTGTGTCTCGAAAGGGATCCTTATGACCAGCTAGTGAAAGTGTTGTGTTTTCATCATTTAAGTATCAAGAAAGTTTGTGCAGAATTCTCAGTTTATAAGTGCTCATGACAAGCTATTGAAACTATTATATTAACATTGTTCCAGAATTGAAGAAAATTTTTACAGATTCTTCAGATTATATGAGGAAATAAGTATTTTGTGATGTGACAAGCTGGTTAAGTGCGTTTACTATATTCCTCGATTGCTGATCTTCTTGTGAATAATTGTTAACTTTTCCTTTCGTCTCCTGGGAGGTAGACTCTCCGGCTGTGTCTCGAAAGGGATCCTTATGACCAGCTAGTGAAAGTGTTTTATTTTCATCGTTCAAGAATCGAAGAAAATTTTTACAGAATCTTCAGATTATATAAGAAAATAGCTATTTTGCGTTGTGACAAACTAATGAAGTGTTAAGAATATTTATCTTTCATGCTAGAAGTTTGTGCAGTTGTTGAAATGGATATGAATAATTATTAAATTTCCTTTTGTCTCCTGGGAGGTAAACTCTCAGGCTATGTATCGAAAGGAATCCTTATGACCAGCTAGTGAAAGTGTTTTATTTTTATTGTTCAGGAATGGAAGAAAATTTTTATAGAATTTTCAGATTATATAAGGAAATTACTATTATGTGATGTGATAAGCTAGTGAAGTTTTAAGAATATTTATCTTTCATGCTGGAAATTTGTGCAGTGGTTGAAATGGATATGAATAATTATTAACTTTTCCTATCGTCTCCTGGGAGGTAGACTCTCAGGCTATGAATCGAAAGGGATCCTTATGACCAGCTGGTGAGTGTTCTATTTTCATCGTTCAAGAATCGAAGAAAAGATTTATAGAATTTTCAGATTAATAAGGAAATAATTTTCTTGTAATGTGACAAGCTAGTGAAGTGTTACGAATATTCATCTTGCTTTATGAAACAGCAATTTTACACAATAATCAGCATGGATGGATATAATAATTTGGATATTAAATCTAGAATACCTGCACAGCTTAAGTGTTGAGTAAATTAATTTTTTTCTTATAAATAAATAAGAATAATTTTTCAATTTTTTTTCTTCATTTTATTTTTTATTTTCTAATTTTGTGGAGGAACAATGTCTCCTTGAGGAGCATTGTCTCCTTGTACAGCATTATCTGCTGGCACATCTTGTATGGCATGATCGTCCTCTCCCTCATATCTATTGTATTGGCGTCGAGGCCTTTGACGTCTGACCTGGTCAGAACGTGTTTGCTCCACGTTCGACATGGCCATGAAGCTCATAAAATCCGCCAAATTTTTGAGGTTTTGCTGATAGGGGTTCAGCCTCCTTCTTCTAAAGTTTCTTGAACTCCTACCAGCCCTCGTGCCTCTTCTGCCTAAAGGATTCAATTATTATTTATTATTTTTTTTGCTTAAATATATTAAGTATTTTAAATACCAAATAATAAATTGGTCCTGTACCTTGATTGCCATAGTTGTTGTTGTTGCCATTGTTGTTGTTGCCATTGTTATTGGCTGCACCAGCTCCTGCTAAATTACAAAAATATGTAATTATTAATTTAGTTTTACTGGGTGGCGTATAAAGGCCTATAGAGGGATATGGATCCAAGTCTCCTTTGACTAGCTGGTTTCCAAATCTCAATTATGTGATACATAATAATTTTTATATTTACCATTTACATCAATTTGCATCTGGTTCGGCATTATTATTTTCTGAAAATGAAAAATGAGTTTGAAAGTTTAGTAACAATTTATAACATATATTATGTGTGGATGATTCTCTGACAAATTCTAGCTTTCCAGAAAACGTACAAATACATTTGTTCTGTAGAAAGATATGTTTATTTATGTTTATAAATTAATTTATAACAAGTATTTTGAGACTAAGTTTAAATTGTAAAATAATAACTACCAGACTATGATAGTTTGGATGAATTTTTTACAATAAATAAAAATATTGATTAATTATGTATAAGAAAAGACAAAAGGGCTTATTCTAACAGACATGAATGCATTTTTAAATATTCAATGTATTTTATAACAGCTAAGTTTTATATTATATACTATAGCCTTTTTATTTCATAGTAAGCGCACAATTTGTATTTGGTTTACACTATATAATAGGCGAACAGATGTATTTGGATAGCAGATTAACGATGATTTTAATTTAAAAAAACATGATCTAATCTAAAAAAATTACCAGTATTGATTGTACATTCATGTTAATAGATTTGGCTTACAACGAGAAGTCAACTCTCTGTACTATACACAAGATAATTAGGGAACACATATTACAATAACAGATTATGAAAGATTTTAATTAAAAATCATATGATCTAAAACAAATTATTACTAGTAATAATAGTAAGCCTGCATTATATTTATAGATTTGTCTAACGAGAGCCAACTCTCTATACTATAAATTTTAGCTGTATTTGGGCACTTCCTACACGCATCATCTAATATTATATTTAATTAATTTAATATTTCTTAACATTTTTACTTATCTATCAGGAAGAGAATATATATAATTATTTTATGAGTAATGCATATATTACTCATTTCATTTTATTTAACAAGCGCATCAAACTCCTTATTCAAAAATATTACTTACAGTAATAAATAAGACTGATTCATTAAAGTCTGCTGTTTATAAATTTCTTTTTACACCAAGTTCATTGGATCACCTGTAACAGATAAAGAATAATTTATTTTTAAACAAAGAATCATGTTCTATTATCATAAAGTTAATTTATTTGAAGGTAACTAAAAGATACTTATCTGACAGAGAGAGATCCGTTGATAGTATTTTCATCATAATATGTCATCTTTTCTGTAAATGCATTTTTTTACTTGAAACTTATTGCAGGTTCTAGATTAAACATTAGAGGTTTTTAACGCGATTTAAATAATATAATTTGTCATAAACTCGGAGATCCACGTGGAGGTTATAAACTAGCAGAAACCAACAGTAGATTAGTACTTCAGGTTAAACATAATTATAGTACAAAAGTGAGTTGGCACTAAATTATGGGGATATAGAGATCCCTATAACGAAGCTATGATGCACAGAACAGTAACTGCAATGAGTATCTGGTTAACTCTATGAAGTGTTAGTCTATGGTTGGTTTCTGCTGGTTCACCTCCGCGAGAATCTTCAAGTTTATCATAAATTATATTATTTAAATCGCGTTAAAAGCCCCTAAAACTCGTACTACGCGTGTACATCATGGTACATCTATTGAAATAGGACATTATACAAATATCGTTTGCCAAAGTAACCAATGGTTTGAAATAAATGATCAGCTTGTTAAACAAAGAACATGGCCTCGTGGCGCGAAAGATGCCTATTTATTTTTTTTAGAAGAAATGACTTAAATTATTAAATTAATTAATATCTTTATCCCGTGTCCATGTACAACGATATGTGTTTGTGTAAATTTATTTTTCCTTGAATGATCTTTATTTTTTCATACTATCTGTATCATGTAAATAATTATGTTAAATAGAGTGAAGTTTAGTGTCAAATTTGTGGATTGGGCCTACAGGGGATACCACAACTTTATTGACATTATCTTTTATAATTTTTCACAATGTTGAAATTCGATTGTAATTTTCTTAAAGTTTACTGAATTATGTGGTTTGCATTAAAAATGGTAATACTTCTATCATAAAGAATCATACGGATTTTAAAAGTAACTTACATAAACTTCTTTTTTTTTATTCATAATATTATAATAAAGATTAAATTGTGAAGGATATGATGTAAACTTGTATAATTATTAAAATGCTACATCACTCATGTTCTGTTGACAATAATATCCACAAGGTACAAAAGAAGTCTCTACGTCTAAAATTATTGTTCATTAATTAGCTGATAATTGCTTTGTTGAAAATACTTTCAAAAAGCAATTATCAAATAATTTATGAACAATAATTTTATACGTACAGACTTCTTTTGATTTATATTTACAAGACAAATATTATGGAACTTCACATAAAAGTTAGTGCCAATAAAGGAAAAAAAACGCGCCATTCTATTTACCTCGACGGTGGTGTGGAAAAGATAGATATTTCTTTTTTGAATAATAATGATCCAAAAATAACTATTTGCTGTACAGATGGTGTCGAAAAAATAATTATTATCGCAATAATACATAAGCATATGTACATTAATTTTTTAAATTTATAACTTCTTCAGTTGATGTTAATCGTTCATTATAATTTAGGTATTATATACCATTTAAAAGTAGTGAAATCTTCCCACCCCCCCCCCCAAATAAACCTTTTAAAGGTAAAAGACTGGCAAGTATAAGGTCGTTTTTTTCTATAAGATTTATCCATCTCCTTTTCTCCTTCCTCCTTCCTCCTTCTCCTTTTCTCCTTCCTCCTTCCTCCTTCACCTTTTCTCCTTCCACACCTTTTCTCCTTCCACACCTTTACACTTTCTCCTTCTTCCTTCCTCCTTCACTTTTTCTCCTTCCACATCTTTACACTTTCTCCTTCTTCCTTCTTCCTTCCTCCTTCCTCCTTCCTCCTTCTCCTTTTCTCCTTCCACATCTTTACACTTTCTCCTTCCTCCTTCTCCTTTTCTCCTTCCACATCTGTACAATTTCTCCTTCCTCCTTCCTCCTTCTCCTTTTTGGCTTTCTCAAATTCCTACCAGCTCTTACTCCTCGTCTAACTATTAACTTATTTTTTCTTTTTTTAATCATTACATATCATTTTATTTAATTTTAATGCACACTTTAAAGAAATAGGTAAATTACTGAAGGACGATAAGAAACGTGTTAATAATGCAGTGATTAAAAAGATATTTATGATCATTTAACAAATAATTATGTTAGGAAAAATTCTTCTTCAATTTTGAAAAGGTCTTCTTTTACCTCGTAAATGAGTGAATCACATTAAGATGAATAATCCGACACTCTCATCTAGGATAATATGTACGCGTAAGCATCTTCGCGTTAAGGGTCTGTTGGACATACTGTTATTTCTTTAGCATCATTTCTGTATACCTTCGTTTTACAAAAATTCCAATTTTAATTTTAACACAAGAAAGTTATGATATCATTAAATAAATTGGCAAGTTTTTTTTATAAAAAACAACCGCTTTGAAATAAATAAATAACTCGTTTAAATATAAATTTTCGAACTCTCGATTTCGAACCCTTATTGGTGAAAATTCAAATCGATCTATCTATGAAAATATGAACGCGTAAACATCTTCACGTTAAGGGCCTGTTAGATAGACTACCATTTCTTTAGTGTTACGTGCCTATACCTTCGATTTAATAAAAATTTCAATTTTAATTTCAACAAAAGAAAGTTATGATATCAATAAATAAATTGGCAAGTTCTTTTATAAAAAGCAATGAATTTGAAATAAGTAAATAAGCATTTAAAAGGGGGAGGATTATAAATATACATGTATTTAAATAAACACATGAAATTGTAGCATGTGAAAAGGTGGATAGCCTGTGATAATGCACAGTCGGGTACAATTAAAACTTTGAATAAATGCGACTGCTGCCACGTTCTGCGCATTCTATCTGACGTTTGGTGACCGATCACGATGACGCCGTATTTACCGTGGGAGATTAGGCCACCATATTTCCGGTAAATTGAGCGTTGCGTAATCGGTCACAAACATGCGCAGAACGTAGTGCCAATATGGTATTATTCAAAGTTTCAATTGCACCCAACTGTACATGTAATAGAATCGCACGATGTTCTTACATGATATTATCACATGACAAATGTGCCCATAATATGTAGTAATATCATGTTTGTCTAATATGATTATGTAATTTAACAACATTGTTTCGCATCATGAAAACTTTTTCTTTTATTTATGGAAGCAACGAGCGGATGTACAATCTACTCTACTTAGTAATTCAGTAAATGTGTTGCTATCCTTATTTCATTAAAAATCTATGTCTAGGACGATTATATGCAATTATATATGAGATTTAAATTCTGTTGATACAATATATCGATCCTACATTTAAAAAAAAAACAGGAACAAATTCTATCATGTAGTACGCAATTTTTTTACGAAAAAACTTGCCGTCCCGTCCTATCATAGATAATCGATGAACTACTAAATGTCAGTGTGAAATTAACAATAGCATAACATTTTTAATATAGTTAAATTATCGTCCTATTATCCTGCAATGGGAACTATTCAAAGCATTATATTAAACTGTGAGAACGACGGCCTCAAATAATAATAATAATTAGAATTCCATTTTTAATTAAGTAAAGATTTAAAACTAAAAGCTGTAAACTATATCAAGTAAATATTAATTTAACATTTTTAAGCTTGATTTATTTTCCAACTTGTGTCATAGAAATTTATTTTATAACATTTTTTTAATACGTAATAATAGTTAGAATTATCTTTAATCAACTTACTGTAATCTTCCGATAATAATAACAGTTTTGTAAAACATACATACATACAAATAATCAAAAATAGAGCTTAGAATGAGTGCAAGATTGAGTTAGAATACTTCAAAAATTGGTTAAAGACAGTAATAAATAAATATTGAATAAAAAATTGATTCAGAGATTTTCTAACGGTGTTTTATGAACAAGTTACTTTGGTTAACCTTGCATAATTTGAAGATCGTATCCATCGTTATCTATGATAGGACGGGACGGCAAGTTTTTTCGTAAAAAAAATTGCGTACTACATGATAGAATTTGTTCCTGTTTTTTTTTTAAATGTAGGATCGATATATTGTATCAACAGAATTTAAATCTCATATATAATTGCATATAATCGTCCTAGACATAGATTTTTAATGAAATAAGGATAGCAACACATTTACTGAATTACTAAGTAGAGTAGATTGTACATCCGCTCGTTGCTTCCATAAATAAAAGAAAAAGTTTTCATGATGCGAAACAATGTTGTTAAATTACATAATCATATTAGACAAACATGATATTACTACATATTATGGGCACATTTGTCATGTGATAATATCATGTAAGAACATCGTGCGATTCTATTACATGTACAGTTGGGTGCAATTGAAACTTTGAATAATACCATATTGGCACTACGTTCTGCGCATGTTTGTGACCGATTACGCAACGCTCAATTTACCGGAAATATGGTGGCCTAATCTCCCACGGTAAATACGGCGTCATCGTGATCGGTCACCAAACGTCAGATAGAATGCGCAGAACGTGGCAGCAGTCGCATTTATTCAAAGTTTTAATTGTACCCGACTGTGCATTATCACAGGCTATCCACCTTTTCACATGCTACAATTTCATGTGTTTATTTAAATACATGTATATTTATAATCCTCCCCCTTTTAAATGCTTATTTACTTATTTCAAATTCATTGCTTTTTATAAAAGAACTTGCCAATTTATTTATTGATATCATAACTTTCTTTTGTTGAAATTAAAATTGAAATTTTTATTAAATCGAAGGTATAGGCACGTAACACTAAAGAAATGGTAGTCCGTTAACTCACT
>JACCIB010001213.1:0-47760 GCA_018906965.1 Philotrypesis tridentata
TGGGCACGCGATTTTTTTTCTATCGGTAGAACCTTTTCGCGTTCACGGTGCATATTTTTACTCACGTGTTCTTAATATGCTCAATTTTCCGCTGTAGACGATACTCCGGCGACGAGTCCAGCTTTCTTCGACAGTATACGACCGTACAGTATATTGCACCCAAAGACAATGAAATTTTTTGTAAGTGAAACATCTTCGGAAGAGCTTTGCTGACACTCGTCGGCACAACGACCAGTCAGTTGTCATCTAGCCCTCGAGTGAGATACACGTCCATCGTACTCCGGAATAGAATTTTTCTTGTGTTTTGCGAGTGATCAGTTTTCTGGATTTCATAGTGTAATAGTGTAATGGTGATAGTAAAAGACGTTCTGCCCCGTATTCTGGCAAAGAAGGGATCTTTTTGGTCACAAGGAACTTCTTAAGGCATTACTCAATTCAGTGATCTATGAGGAGCTACGAAAAGCACGCTTTTGCAAAGTAAGTAATACTTAAAAGTATTGAAAATTGCCAGATTTATAAAAATAAATTACTCTCGTGTTGCTCACCCAGGTTAAAATTTGTTAGAAAAGGACGTACAGTTAGTCTGGTTTCACACCCTACGTGCAATTGCGTATTTCTGATTTAGTTATTGCTTTATTTAAAAAAATTATCATAATAATTTTCGTTGTCTCCAACGCTAGAAACTTTAGGTTGAAAATATCCATTATATAAATTGTGTAAGTGATTGAATCTAAGATATCGAATAATATCGTATCGATCAATTCTATCAAAGTTCAATGTTCATATATTTAATATTAGTATTTATGAAACGACTTTTCGACGGTTAATCATGTTTTTGTACTATAAACCTAGTATTAAACATAACCGCTTATAATACTGTCATGCATATTGATAGCCTGTTAATTTTGGTTTCACTTACTTGCCCTTTGTCTTGGCACTATTTATAATTTTGCAAAGTTTGAAATAAAAATATTAAGTTACGTCAGATTATAACTATTAATGTTATATTATTTTTTCGGGCAAGCTTTTCTCAGCCAAGGTCTGAATAATTCGATTTCAACCTTTGCATAATGATAGATAAAGCCAAGATAAAATAGCAGTAGATAAAAAGACAGGGATTTTGAGCTGCAAATTTTTTCTATATTCAATTTTATTGCTGAAATGTATAGTTGAAGAGGTCCTGATTATTATTATTATTATGTTTTTTATTATTTTTCGACGATATCTTTTCTCCATCCCATATATATATAGCTAACTACGCTGTATATATTGGTATATGCTTTCCTTGCCGAGCGGTAGCCTGCGGCCCCCCCCCCCCCTCACCATCATTTTCTTCGCCGATGAAACGCTCGATGCTGAGAGTGTGGGTAGAAAAAATTTTGGCACCAAAAACTATGGTGAAAAAATGTATGGGGGTGAAGGGTGATTCCAACGGCTGAGGATGTGCAACCCATGTGTTTCGTAGAAAAAAAATGTTGCATTCAAATAATTTTAAATTTGCAAAATAGATATTTTATGAACATGCACGTGATTCTACAGAAAAGGCTAATGACAAAATTTTAATGACAAGAATCGAATGGTTACTTCTTGAGATAATGAGACTAGATTGATAATTGTCACTTGCAGGATTGTGAATTGATAAAAATGAAAATGCTCCGATTTTTGCGATTCAAGTTTTGTAAGTATTGGAAATCCTTACGCATAAACGTGAGTGCGGCAAAAAATATCTTTAATTAAGAATTTTTAGCCTTTTATTACACCGGTGGACACTTTTTGCTGCAGCGGTCTAATGAGGGTCTAAGACGGTCTAAGACCCCTCTCCAGCACTGCTAACGTGTGGCACGACATTAGAAAAAAGTTTGCAACCAAAATTTTCAAATCAACAATTCTTAAATAAAGATAATTTTTGCCGTACTCACGTTTATGCGTAAGGATTTCCAATACTTACAAAACTTGAATCACAAAAATCGGAGCATTTTCACTTTTATCAATTCACAATCCTGCAAGTGACATTTATTGAACTAGTCTCGTTATCTCGAAAAGTTACCATTCGATTTTTGTCATTCAAATTCTGTTAAATTCGGCCGTTTCTGTAGAATTAAGTGCCTGTTAATAAAATTTAATCTTTCAAATTTTAAATTATTTGAATGCAGCATTTTTTTCTGTGAAACATATGGGCTACACACGTTCAGTCGCCGAGATCACTCTTCACCCACATAAATTTTTTCACCATAATTTTTGGTGCTGAAATTTTTTCCACCCACACTTCCAGCATAGACAGTTTCACCTGGGACACATGGTATAGGTATGTACCCCTTACGAAGACTAGGATAATTAAAACAAGACTTTTTTAATTCACTATTTTTAGTGTCCCGATATAATTTCGACCAATCAAATCTTCGCACCTTCCGATCCAACTGACCGTTTTCAAAATTGAATAGCTCAAATTAAAGGTCTTACTTCTACTTTTTTTAAGTGTATCTGAATTTTAAGTTTCTCATGCGATAAGCGATATATATGCTTTTCAGTAAGAGTAAAAAACTATCAGCATGACAAGTATGTATATATATAGTTAATCAGATAAAAGAATTTTCATTCTCATGCCTTACAATGAAAGTCGAAGAAAAGAGCTTTAATTTGAGGTATTAAGGGAAGAAGGTACCACAATTTTGTCGAAAATAGTTAAAAATATTTATGCATATGTATTATATATAATATATATTGTGTATATATATATATATGTTTGTTTGTGTGTGTGTGTGTGTGTGTGTGTGTGTGTGTTTGCTTGTGCATTAAATACATACACACACACAATTTTTTTTTTAAACAATCGTTTCAAACTTTAAAATTCTTTATGCGCAACAGGTGTCAATGAAACGATCTGAATTTTTACATAGTAGTCACAAATGATATTTGTAAAAAGCCTATAGAGCGATTTTTAGGTTAAATATAATAAAAACAATGTTAAAAATGAGAGATTGAATAATAATGTTAATCTGTACAGTTTAGGATTTTAAACATATTTTTTTTAAACATATCATTTTGAATTTTAAACATTCTTTAAAACGTAACCTAAAAATCGACCTACAGATTTTTTTACAAATATCATTTGTGATCACTATATATTTTAAATTTTGAAACGAATATTTAAAAAAAACAGACATATATGTATATATATATAGCTATATTTTTTAATGCACAAGCACGTATTATATATATATAAAATATATGCATAACTATTTGTAACTATTTTAGACCAAATTTGGATAGCTTCTTCCCTTAAACTTCATAAACGATTAGTTCAATCGCCAATCGTTACGTTTTAAATAAAAAAAGAAAAACTATTGTTTTAATGCTTTCTTCCATGTAAATGCTTGACAAAATCCAGAGAATTTTATGTTTCCTCAAATCCTTCTCAATTTTGATGCAGTCGTGCGTTTTCAACGTTTGATATCTCAAATTAAAGCTCTTATCATTTATTCTCATATCAATAAGGTGCGGATATATTTCGGTCATTTATCTTCTATTTTAAAAAACCTAGTCTGGTCAGTGTGCCCTCAAAATTACTGAGTTTCCACTTCCACTCCGTAAATTTCTTCATATAATCTTTACCACATTCATTTCTATGTTTCTCATCTGCCAGGTGTCATCTACGGCGGCTCATTTTTTATCATAATCAGGGCATCGTTAACTATACTTTGACTATAAATTGACTATTGAATAAACTTGCAGCTCTTGGAGTACTGAATTTTTGTCTATAGTACATCAGTTAATTGCATTTTGCTGATAGTAATTATTAATATAAAATACTAAGATTATAAATTATCGCAATAAGCGCTCCAAGTGCATGCGTGAATTCAAAATCATGAGAAAAATTATGTATTTAAAAATCTTTAAAGAAAAATTATTCATAAAGAATTAATTTAAGTAATATAAGTTTCGCATTCAATGACAAATATTTAATTACGCATAATAAGCCTTATTACACTGTAATTGAATGAAATAGTAAATAGTATGAATTATTATGATTCGATGTGAAGTATGGGGTCTTCGGAAGACCATTGCAAGATTTAGTTGAGACGGCTTTACTGAGTAACACCAGAGTATATTTTATACACGCGTTTCGCACAGTAGCTATGTAAAAATATGTAAACAATGTATTATTTAATTTTTGAAGATGCAGCGTATAGCTGGTAAACAAGAAAACTCTGCAAAATATTTCTACCGAGGATATTTATATTATTGCGATAAACGATCATCAGGAACGATTTTTCGCTGTGTGAAAAAAAATAAGTACGGTTGCAAAGCTACGGTATATGTTGAAAATTATGATCGTTTACATGTTGACAACCATGTAATTACTGAAGGTCACTGTCATCCACAATTAGAAAACTATTTACTGAAGCAGCAATTTACGCAAGAGTTGAAATTAGAATCTCGTAATCCAGAGGAAAATCTGCAGAAAATCTTTAACAACGTTCTAGAAAAAAATGAGTGAGTGATTCGCTTTAATGTCTACTTATAATAATTCTTAAACTATGACACATTAATTGAACAATTAAAATTATTTTAGATATGTGCCACTACTTGACGATCCTCAAGTACAATTTCACAATTATTCTTCTTTAATGCGAACTAGTAGGAAGACATTTATACCACCAGTTCCTCGAAATCTGAGAGACTTGTCTGAAACTCTACAGCATTACCACCCAATGCAAGATTTTTATCGCGGTTGTGCTATTGGAACGGACGGGTCGATTGGTCTTATTTTTATTCATGAAAGCATGATAGAACCATTGTCAATATGTAAACAACTTTTCACTGATGGAACATTTGATGTAAGAAACTTTTTTAAAAAATCTTCGAAAAACTACTTCCTATTTTTTATGATTCTGGACCAATGAAAACAGCATGTTTTTGTATTCAACGTATGAAAATTTTTTATAACTTATTTATTTACAGATGAGGCCTAGAGAACCACACAGTGCCCAGATATTTACAATACATTTCCGAAAGATGAATAGCGTAAGTGTCTATTTTAAATAATTATGTAATTCAATAAATATTTATGCATGCAAGAATACTATATTACACTGTATGAATGTTTGTACACTAGCAAACTGAATATGAAAAGGTGTTACTAGACTAAAATAACCTTCTCGCACGTGCTTAGAACCATTTTTTATCTGGACTTGTCTAAATAACTTTATTTATTTACCGGTCATGAATCATTATAATGTATCACACAAAAATTTATTAATAAATACATAATAATTAGATAAATTATAGGGATTTCCTGCTATTTTCGTAATAGCAAGTAGTAAAACAACAGCTCTCTATGATGCAGTTTGGGATAAAATTTTTGAAATCATTCCGACATTGCAAAACAATGTTGAGTCAGTAACCAGTGATTTTGAAAGGGCTCAAATCACATCAGCAAAAAGAAAATTTCCAAATGCAAGAATATCTGGTTGCGTGTTTCACTATAAGCAGGTGATTATTTCGATAATCAAATATATTGCTTTTGCTATTCTTACGATAAGATTTCAACCACTTTTTAATAGTACCAACATTTCTATCAGAAAAATGAAGCCTAAAATTATTCTACATACATTTCAATTATAAACGAAATAAGATGTCTAACAAGTATCCTATAGTTATATTTATTAAAATATTATTTTATTTAGGCTTTATGCAAAAAATGGAGCAAACTAAATGTACTGATGGCATATGAATATATATTGGAGAAAGCGTATGCGATTGCATACTTACCTGCAGAGAAAATGCAGGAGGGAATGCATCACCTTACAACTTTAGTAGACAACCTAGCAGAACATGTGCAGGCAGCTTTACTGACAAAACTGCAAGCGTTTGTAACATATTTAAGAACGTTTTGGTTGCCACTTGCAGACATCTTATCAGCCTATGAGAGGCCTATAAAAACTAACAATACCTGTGAGAACTTTCATTTGCACGCAGGAAAATATATAGGAGTGCGAGAAGTTCTATATAAAATGTTAGGTAAATATAAATTATTTACATTAAAATTTATTTATATTAAAATTAATATATATTCTAATATTTAATTTTTATCATAAACTAATGATTGCAGCCAAATTAAAAAAAGTGGCATCTCAAATAGCAACAGACTATGTAAAAGTAGCTGCTGGGCTTAGGCGAACGGCACAAAGGCCACGAGAACTTCAGAGCACAGATTTGCTTCTGCAAAGTGCTGAAAGGAATTTTAAAATATGACTGTAAGTTAATAAATACTCACAATAAATATTTTATTTTATTAATAAATTAAGTATATTTATATGTAATATAATATATATATATTGCAGCTACTCTGTGGAGGAATATTTATCGTATATAGCTGGTCTTAGACGTTGTTCGCTGGCAAGAGGTTTGTACAAAATAAATTACAAATTGCACTGCATGAGATACCATAAGTATTAATACGATTAATTGATTTGTAGTTTTCCAGTATAATGAATACATTCGGCGACCAGTTCCTGCTGTACAAGGAGATGATGAAGATGATGGACTGGATTTTCAAGATATTAGATTTTTAAGAGAAGAAATGGACTCAATTATTCCACCTGGTAAGCGATCAAATCGCCATGTACCCGACAATTGGTGATTTATAATTTTTATATTAATTCCTATTCTTTTTCTTTTTTATTGTTATTGTTATAATAGTATTAATTTTTTAAATATTAGGTGCTGAATTAGAAAATGTACTGGTAGTACGACGAAGAGGCAGACTTTTTACAAGTAAGTTTGAAGTTATAAGTGAAAATATTTACAAACGTATAAATCATAGCAGAAATTATTTATAAAATGAATGCTGTAGTACGAGATGAAGAGCAAATGCCTGCTCCGTTAGCTGATGAGGTTGCACAAGGTCAAGAACAGTCTATTATGAGAAGGAGAAGGAGTAGGCCTCGTCGGAACAACAATGTTGATGCCGCCGATGCTTTACCTGATCGAGCCATAGTAGAGCCTGTTGCACGAAGGAGAAGAGGCAGACCTCGCTTAACAATGAACAGTGTCGTTGCTGACCCCACTCTAGAGGATAGACAAGAACAGCCTATACAAAGGAGAAGGGGGAGACCTCGTCTTCACCAAAATGATGAACAAAGAGAAAGACCTTATTTCGATGTAGCAGAGGAAAATGATTTGGAAGAAGAATCATTTGCAGAACAACCTCATATAGAAGGATTGGGTTTCAGAGAGACAGTTTCTGAAGTAGCAACTGTTGAAGAAGTAATTCTTGAAGAACCAATGGTTGAAGCTGCTGAACTTGTTCCAGAAGGTCCACCACGAAAAAAGAGGAAAACTCGCACTAGCAAAAGTATGTACTCAAACTTACGTAATTACTTATAATTTTGCATTGCCCTCCCCCTACACTTACGATTTAAGAAAACCCCCTACACTTACCATTTAAGAAAAAAGGAATATATTAGTTCCATTCATTTTATTATTTATTAATATACTTATTTTTTTCAACAATGATGCAAACGTACATACAAATAGAAAATTAATTGTTTTTCCACATACTTCAATGTGGAGCAAAATTTAAATTTTTAATCCATTTTTGATTTGACTGTTTATTGCAAACTTATTCAAACAAATTATTTTTTACTTTTCTGTAACATATTTTATGCAAAAAAAGTCAGACATGAAAGTTGTTCATAATTGAATTTTTCGTAAGGTACATGTATACCCACCTGTAAATTACATTTTTTCGTCGTTAAATTGTTAAACAAAACAAAAATTTTTTTAAATCTGTGGAAATGTAAAATTAAAAAAAAAATTGTTGTGTTTCACAATTTAACGATGATAAAAAATTGAATTTGCAGGTGAGTATACATGTACTTTACGCAAAATTCAATTCTGAACAACTTTAACAAGTTATTCCCGAAACACTAAAAAAAGTGCATTTTCGAAGTTTATTTTGCAATAATAACAATGTTCCCGACTTGGCGCGAAGTTGAGACTTTAGCGTCTGTTTCAGTAAATTACCAATAATATATTTCAATCATAAAAATATATCTGGAAGAAACTTAATGATATTCTATTTTTGAAATTCTTAACGCTCGAACTAATACCCGAATAATGCAACTAATATTAATTATTTTAATTTGTACCTTCAGCGAGAAAAAGATTTTTTAACATCATAACAGGTATTTCTGTATTAATAATAACTGTATGTTTTGTGTATTTAAAAACACATATGCGTCCTTAATAAATCGGCACTAATGACGAATAAATGGCAAATGAAATGTTAATCCATAAAACTTAGCAAATTCATAATATATTCAAAGGTCGAAATTTATTATAAAAGTAGTGGTATTAACAGTCATTGTGTAAGTCAATAAAATAAGAGTAGGTAATCGGTACCTATTTCGTTGATTTTCCAAGTGCAGGAGTACATTTACTTATTCTTAAGAATAAATTCTATATTGATACAAATAAAATTTTGAAACACAAAAATAAATATGTTAATGCTTACTGCGTAAACCAACAAAGAAGAGTAGCTGGTCGGCACCATTTTTGTTGATTTTTGCATTGTATAAGCATATTTATTCAGTATTCAGAATAAAATGTTATAAAAAAAGTAAATAGTCATTGTAGAATGTTATTATACTGATGTTATATTAATGTCATACTGATAATACTTACAAATAATGGTGTATTCATACAAATAAAATTTTGAAACAAAAAAGTAAATATGTTAATGCTTACTGCGGAAACCAACAAAGAAGAGTAGCTGGTCGGCACCATTTTGTTGATTTTCGCAGTGCTGTATTACATTTACTTATTATTAAGAATAAATTCTATATTGATACAAATAAAATTTTAAAACACAAAAATAAATATGTTAGTGCTTACTGCGTAAACCAACAAAGAAGAGTAGCTGGTCGGCACCATTTTTGTTGATTTTTGCATTGAATAAGCATTCAGTATTCAGAATTCAGAATAAAGCATTATTCAGTATTCAGAATAAAATGTTATAAAAAAAGTAAATAGTCACTGTAGAATGTTGTTATTATACTGATGTTATATTAATGTCATACTGATAATACTTACAAATAATGTACATACTGATAATACTTACAAATATTCACAAAAAAATATTACTAAATAAAATGTTCTTAGCATTGTTCAAAGAACATGCTGGAATTTCTCCAGTATTTTTGGCAAATTCAAAAATTTGTCACAATTTTAAAATTTTTCAAAATTTAAAAACATTTCTAATGTATCTGAAAAAGTTCTAGCGTATTCTTTAATCAATTTTAAGAACTTTTTCTTCGGCAAAATTTTTCTCTAAAGTCTATCTTATTCTAAAGATTCTGAAATTTCATCAAAATTTACATTGAATTCGTTGATTCATATATTTTTTCCAATGAATTTCCACAAAAAAAATAACCGCGATTTTTGCTCTAAAAATAAAAAAAAAGTTCATTATCTACAGTACTATAATTTTTTAGAATTTTTTCATATACATAGACCTAAAGTACACTAAAAGATCTTTAATTTTCATACCAAATTGTCTGAATCGGATGCACTGATCAAAGATATGCACATTTGAAGACAACAAACTCTGTTTTAGGCATTTACGAAAATAGCCAATTTTACGCTTTTTTCTTTAAATCCTTTTGACTTTTGATCCAGGCATTTGTTTTTTATGGTTAGTAGCTTAAATTAAAGCTCTTTTCTTGTAATTTTCTGACAATAAGTCTAGATTAAAGATTTTTAATGTAGTGAGCTATATATGCTTCTCAAGTAGATTATTTTTTGAAAGCATGTATATAGTACACTATATTTTATAAAAAAATTTGGACTAACTAACAAAAAGGTAGAACAAAAGAGCTTTAATTTGAGCTATTAAACATTAAAAACACACAAATGGATCAAAAGTTTGAAGCATTTGAAAAAGGGAAAAATCTCTGTATCGGACAAAATTGAGTAATTTCACGGAAATACGCAAAATTTGCCTTTTTCAAAACCTCGTACTTTCCGATCCAACAGACCGATATCAAAGTTTAATAGATCAAATTAAAGCTCTTATTTTCTACTTTTTTACTAATGTATCTGAAGTTGAAGTTTCTCATACCATATGCTATATATATACTTCTCCAAATCAGTAAGAAAAGATCAACTTGAGAAGCCTATATATACAGATCATCGTACAATAAAATTTGAAATCTGATAACCCAATATGAAAGTAGAAGAAAAGAGCTTTAATTTAAGCTATTAAGGGGAAGTCGGAGCTATGCAAATTAAATGGGGCATTACATAATCTCAAAAATTTTATTCGATCATAAATAGCAAATATATAGTTGTTTATATTGCACTAAAGCACAGTTATGCGAGGTAGTTATTACAATTATTTATATTTACTCCATCTCAGATTTCTGCATATACTCATAATTTATGCGTAAAATTGCAACGGCTAGCTATCCGATATGAATTTTGGGAATCCGTAACGAGACCGTCACTTTTTTTATGCAATAAATTCATAATTAATAAAAATTTTTTAGATATTGAATAAAAAAAGCTTTGTGTTGCGAGGTAGCCCATACAATTACGAACAATTATCAGTTTGATTTTTGATGATATAAAGCACGTGCTTAATAAAAAGTTGGAACTGCCAGAGTCATAACCCGTCACGCTAGCTTCGACATCCCCTTAAGCTTTGAAAACGCACGACTGGATCAATAAAAAATCTATGGATTTTGTCGAGTAACAAAAAAACGTATTAAAATAATTGTATTTCTTTTTTTATTTGAAACTTCATGGTTCTTTTGTTCTACTTTCATTCGAATTGATCAGAATCAAAATTTTCTTATGTCATTAACTATATATATGCTTCTGAAGTTGATCGTTTATTACTCATTTTTAGAAGCATATATACAGCGTATCGCATGAGAAAATTCAACTTCAAATAAATTAGAAAATAGTAGAAGATAAGAGCTTTAATTTGAGCTATTAAACTTTGAAATCGGTCTGTTGGATCGGAAGGTACGAGGTTTTGAAATTTTGCTTATTTACTTGAAATTACTGATCGATTTTGGCCGATACAGAGATTTTTCCCTTTTTTCAAATGCTTCAAACTTTTGATCCAGTTGAGCGTTTTCCATGTTTAATAGCTGAAATTAAAGCTCTTTTCTTCTACTTTTTTGTTAGTTAGTCCAAATTTTTTTATAAAATATAGTCTGCTATATACATGCTTTCAAAAAATGAACTACTTGAGAAGCATATATATTATATATAGCTCACTACATTAAAAATTTTTAATCTAGACTTATTATCAGAAAAGTACAAGAAAAGAGCTTTAATTTAAGCTGCTAACCATAAAAAACGAATATCTGGATCAAAAGTTAAAGGGATTTAAAGAAAAAAGCGTAAAATTGGCTATTTTCGTAAGTGCCTGAAACAGAGTTCGTTGTTTTTAAATGTGCATCTCTTTTGATCAGTGAATCCGATCCAGACAATTTGGTATGTAAATTAAAGGTCTTTTAGTGCACTTTAAGTTTATGTATGTGAAAAAATAAAAAAAAAACAAAAAACGTTAAGCTAATAAATGTAAACCCATCAAATTTAAACTTTAAAAAAATGTACTATTTTATTATCGACGTGAATGTTGATGTATCATTTATGTAATTGATAAAAAAATTATTTAAAACCAGATTTTTCCTATTTTCTCAAATTTCCAGCTCTATTTTATTGCTTGAAGTAGATTGAATAAATAATAACAAATACGATGTATTCGTATTTGCCGTGTGTGCGTGCCACGCACATCACTGCTGCACTTTCTTTTAAAGATTAATGATAATGGTACTTATAGGGTTACAACAACTCGTTAATTAGTCGCTGGAACGGCCCATAGTTTGGGTACAAGTCACGCCCTCTATGAAACACTGTAGTGGAAATTCGTGCACAATTATTGTGCACAAAATCAAGTTTGTGCCCAATAAATTCTTTAAAAATGTTAACGTGTACAATTTTTGAATTTTTAAAATATCTTTGTGCACGTTCAGTTTGAACACGATCTCATTTGTGCAAGACTTATTGTAACTTATCATACTTTTGTGCATAAAAAAATTGAGTTTAATTATGAACCGACATAATTAAAAAAATTTGTGCAGAATTAAAAATGCTATGCGTACAAACTTAATGATTAATTTATTTGTAAATTATAAATTTGGTGTATAATAATTATGTATATAAACTCAAACAGGCCGATTTGTCAGAGAACCACCCATATATATATATATATATATATATATATATATATATATATATATATTCCAATATAATTTTTAACATCGGCAACTCTAGAATTTAGATAATAAGATGCAAATAGATAATAAGACGCTTCCGAATGCGTAGAAGAGAGAGCTTCGACGCAAAGAGGATTTATGACGGGCAGCTGTTCGTCATGAAGGCCGCTGGCCGCGTAAATTTTCAATGACTCATGCGTTTTCGGTAAGAACATTTTGCAGCAACGTGGAATGCTGCAAACATACAAAATAGATTTCTCTCAACCAAATTATTTTCATTATTTTATTTAAATTTTCAATACAAATTTTAGTTAATCAGTCTGTGGCAGGCGGTCGGTGTAAAGCTACGTTTGTTACAGATTGATTGTAAAAAAACGAGCATTATCCACGTTGCCACAAAATTCTAAACGTAGGAAATTAAGCGTAGTTTAGTTTTAACAAGTTATTATTATTCCGCTGTGTATATGTGTGTAAACATTTTACGAATAGTTTCATGACATTAAATTGTGTAATTTCGATTTACACAATTCGCTTTTTTTGGGTAACTGATGGTAAAATTTAAAAAGAATTTGAACTTTATTATTAATTAATTAATCGGTAGGTGTGAAGCTATGATTGATTAATTTCACGGTACAGTTTGAATTTTTATATATGCATATGCACAAATTTAGTATGTAGGATCCATTATTGTTATATATGTAATTTTAATGGATCAACGTAGTGTAATATATCGATTTGTGTGAAATTTTGCAGGGGTAATACTATATATTTAATTTTTTTTTTTAATAATTAATAATTAAATTTAAAATTTTTAAGCAAAAATTAATCTTGTAAGGTTTCACACAAATCGACGACGCTAAATTGTGCGCGGAGAATCTGTGAACTACAATCGTTCGGAAGAGGTAGAGGAGAAGCGAGCGCGAGCCCGAAGGAGGACCTAAAGAGAACATTCGGCTAAGTGAGGGAAAGTCGGAAGTAACGGTTTTTTTCACTGGCTGATTTTCATCTTTTGGGAGGACTCGGAAAATCGAAAGAGCAGCACCACCGCTCTCCTTAAGAGGGCCGGCTGCCACCCCAGGCTTCACTCTCGGCAGATCGCTTTCAACTCTGAGCACTCAATACTGGACACTCTCAGCGACTCATCGTGCAATAATTTATACGCCTGAGTAGCGTTTAAGTTTTTACACATAAGTAGCGTTTGGATTGTGATATTCTTTTAATATAACTTTTAAATTTGAATCTAAAAAAATTATACGGGAGTGTTTATTTTGAATTCAATTTTTGGTCATTATAATAATTTCAAAGAAGAGGAAGGATTTAAAAATATTTGAAAAGTAAATAACATTTATTAAAATTTATCTTTTCTCATTGTGACTACAGCTATCTTACATGTAAATCGAACCGATGAAACGGTTCATTTGCACCTTCCTCCTTAAAACTTAAATTTTCTAATCCGAACTCCTGGGTTGATAATTTAAGGTTTATTTCTTTTCATTTTTCCTTTTTAAAAATTTTAAAAGAGAGAACAAAAGAGTGTGTAGTCCCAGCTATTAAGCGAAAGCCTAGGCAAAAAGGCTTCACAAAAAAAGTGACAGACGTCACAATCGTGTGCATTTATTAAGATCAATCACTCTTATACGAAACATAAATGCAATATATATACACAAACTGAACCCTTACATTTTCAAACACGTTTCACCTAACATAATTCATAAATCAACTAATTATCCTCTTGAGGGAGGCGACGATCATATGGAACATTCGATATTATCACCATAATGATGTTATTAGGTAAGTGTCCTAGTCGCAGTTTTTCCAATTGATTTAAAGAAGCTTATAGAATCGGTTGCTGAATTCTTTCCGGAAACATTCTCGAAAAATCCGCAGGAATCTTTCTAGTAATTGTTGCAGCAGCTTCTAGTAAGCTTGCGCGTAATAATTCTAATTAAGAGAATTTCAACCTTACGATGTAATCTTTCGATAATCTTTCTACAAGCTTTCATGTAATATTCCAACGTAACCTTTGCTGAAGTTTTTTTGTAATCTTGTTTCAACCATCCATATAAGTGGCATTGAATACTTGATTGTATGTTTCATATGTAAGCTAGGGGAATTTCCATGCTGTTTGGGTTACGATGTAATCATTCTATGTACTTACAGTAAACAATCTCCAAAGATAAAATTTAATCTTACGGGAAGGCATAGTGAAAGCTTCCGGAGCGTTTTTCTGAATCGCAGAACTGGAAACTTTTTTAATCATTTCGGGAATCTTACAGAAGCTGTCTTGATTGCTTCCCGGAAGCGACTTCTAATTGGTTTAGCGAAGCCTACGAAATAGGTTCCGGTAATCTTCCGGGTAAGATTCTCGAAAGATCGGATTGAATCTTTCACTTAATCTTTAGGTGAGCTTCTGGGAGGCTTGTTGGTAAAAGTCCCAATGAAGATATTCTCAACCTTACGATGTAGTCTTTCAGTATGCTTACAAGTAACCGTCCCCAAAGAATAAATTTAATCTTACGGGAAAGCGTAGTGAAAGCTTCTGGAGTGTTGCTCTGAATCGCAGAACTGGAAACTTTTTTTAATCATTTCGGGAATCTTACAGAAGCTTTCTTGATAGCTTCGTGGAAGCGGCTTTCAATTGGTTTAGCGAAGCCTACGAAATAGGTTTCGGTAATCTTCGGGGTAAGATTCTCGAAAGATCGGATTGAATCTTTCACTTAATTTTTAGGAGAGCTTCTGGGAGGCTTGTTGGTAAAAGTCCGAATGAAGATATTCTCAACCTTACGATGTAGTCTTTCAGTATGCTTACAAGTAACCGTCCCCAAAGAATAAATTTAATCTTACGGGAAAGCGTAGTGAAAGCTTCCGGAGCGTTTTTCTGAATCGCAGAACTGGAAACTTTTTTTAATCACTTCGGGAATCTTACAGAAGCTGTCTTGATTGTTTCCCGGAAGCGACTTCTAATTAGTTTAGCGAAGCCTACGAAATAGGTTTCGGTAATCTTCCGGGTAAGATTCTCGAAAGATCGGATTGAATCTTTCACTTAATCTTTAGGAGAGCTTCTGGGAGGCTTGTTGGTAAAAGTCCGAATGAAGATATTCTCAACCTTACGATGTAGTCTTTCAGTATGCTTACAAGTAACCGTCCCCAAAGAATAAATTTAATCTTACGGGAAAGCGTAGTGAAAGCTTCTGGAGTGTTGCTCTGAATCGCAGAACTGGAAACTTTTTTTAATCATTTCGGGAATCTTACAGAAGCTTTCTTGATAGCTTCGTGGAAGCGGCTTTCAATTGGTTTAGCGAAGCCTACGAAATAGGCTCTGGTAATCTTTCGGGTAAGATTCTCGAAAGATCGGATTGAATCTTTCTCGTAATCTTTAGGAGAGCTTCCGGTAAGGTTGCGCTTAATATTCCTAATAACATTATTTGCAACCTAACTGTGTAATCTTTCATTTATCTTTCTACAAGCTTTCATGAAATATTCCATCGTAATCTTTGATGAAGTTTATTGGAACCTTCTTGAAACTTGCGCATAGCTTGCATTGGATGCTTGATTGTAAGTAGTATGGTGGCAACATGGAGAATGTAAACAAATATGACCTTGACCTCTGTGACCTCTCATCCATGTCACTTTGGTCAAGGGCATATTTGTTTACACTCTCCATTGTGCCTAACTACTGGGAGAGACCCCCCTCTCCCCCTATTTTTTCGTCATAGTGCAGTGAGATACTTTGAAGAGAACCCCCCCTCCCCTATTTTTTGGCTAAAGTGCAGCGAGATTCTTTGAAGAGACCCCACTCTCCAAAGTGTCCTCCGAACAAGAAGATACTTCTGTAAGATCCTTCTGTTTCTCAATAGTACATGTTATTTCAAAAATTTCTTTGAAAAAAATAGCGCGCTTAGAACTAGACTATATCTAGATTGAATGTGGAGGATGTTTAGGTTGGGGGTAATAGGAGTCAGTATTTGGGTAAATTAGAAGAGAAAATCTAGTGATAAAATAATATTTATTCAATTAATACTTATAAACCCAGATACAAATTATGAGTTAATTAATATAGAGCTATTTAAATATACGACTAAATTATACATATGCAAATTAACGAATTCGTAAATAGTTAAGTTAATAATGTCTTGGAAACTTAAAACTATATTGGCTTCTTTCAATATTTTGTCAATTTGATCGACAAGTGTGTCGTCAAAGTCACGCATGGCATATACAATGTTATACGCTGTAAAATAAATGTATTGAGAGTTTTGGCTATTTTGTAGCTTTTCCTTATAATAACTTCCGACCTCGCTCACAACAATCGCAATAACATCTTTCACAGTTAATAAATACTTAATTCTTTTATCGATAATTTTGGATAAAGCCTTTAAAAGTGATCCTCTTCAATACCAATGATGGCTTATCTGATCTTTTCGCGCTTGGCCCATCAGATCCTTGTGTTCCCGCCACAGTCTCTTCAATCAACTTGAAGGCTCGATCAGAATAGCTGATCATAAATCTTATTATAAATGCATCGATGATGATTTTTAGATCAAGCATATCTTCGTCACTGTATGCATGAAAGAATCTATCGATCTCGTCAAACTGCTCCTGGAATACTATCCATATGGCCAGTGAGAAGGAGAAAGTCCTGAAGTCCTTGAAAGTCCTGATTGCTGAGGCGAACAACAGGATTAAATTCACCAGAACCGACTGCCGTATTTTCCAGGCCCACGTGAACAAGTTTGCCGTAGGAATTGTTCAGCCCATAAACCATGGGTAGAATTTGATGGCACCGATATTTGCTCTTCTGACTCTCCTCCACCATCACCACCTGGCTCAGACTTTCCAAATGTCTCTTCTGACCAATAATTTTCTCGAACTTTCACACGCTTAAGAGAGAACTGTATACTGCCCGCTGGGGGCTCCGCGACTTATATTCGAAAACTAGGTAGGTTCGATGGGGGTAGAACGAATGGGAATAAAGATCGCAGATAGTGGGGAGCCTATAGAATCTCTGTCACCAGAATGGGGACCCAATAGAAATTTGCAAACTAATCATTTCTTAAAAGCCACGTAAGCAAATATATCCAGTGACATTCACGCTTCATATTACATTTTTAGTACTAGATTACAGCTTATCGACAAATTTTTCAATAACCTCATCATTTTTGCTAACATCTGTTGAAAAATTCTTGAGAAATCGTCGAATACCCAAACCATTAAACATATCGTACAGAAACATGATACAATATTTTCCACAAGTATCGGATAAAGTGTTTGCAGCTGAATATTACACCATCTTATCCGCTTGCAATTTCGCTTGATTCGACTCACGTGATCTGGAACTCGTGGCGCCACTTCAAAGCTATCGAAATACCAGCCTACGCCATTTTGTATTACGTATATTGCCACCCAATCTCTGCCACGTCTCTGATGATCTTCGGTATTAAACACAAAGCCACAGGGTTTTACCCACGTTACTGGAATTTGATCGGCCGGATAAACTCCTACCTAATGAGAGATCATTTTTCGAAGCTGCGGGAGAATATCCAGAGAGTTCATTATTGCAGAGCTCGTAGGGTGGTGTGAAGGGTCGTTCTGAAGATTTGATTATATCGGGACCACCGACTCCCACAGTCAACCAACACTTCAATTTGTAGGCGTTGTTGAGCGCACAGCTATAGTGGAGAGAGCAGTGCTTAATGGCGTGTTGCATACAATACTTTTCGCAGTACGGTAATCTGTGAAAAGGTGGACACTCCTCCTTTTCCTCCAAATCAATAATTTCCCGCGTAGTAAGCTTATTCAACACCTTTGCTTTTTCAGTTCCTCGCACGCACATTTTTCACGCACTTCTGCAAACTTCGTGCAAACTTTTTTACAATTTCTTCAGTGTCACGTCACCCTCGTACCAATCTAGACCGTGATGATGCAGAGTCAGCCAGTTATTTTTTCTCACACGTGCTCGAAATATAACCTATTACGCTACTAATTTTCGTGCTCTAAACAGCTGATTAGTCGCACCGTTCATGTTTATTTACTGTAGCAACGTAATATCAAACAAAAGCGTTGAGTAATATATAACATCACGCAAAAGCGTTGAATAATGAAAACGTAACATCACGCTAAATCTTTGAGCTGCTGAATAACGTTGTGTCTTTGAGCGTCTGTGTAATTGTAAGTCACAAACAAGAGAAGATTATCGAGAGATTTTTTTCGAGAAGATTATCAGGCGAGGTACTTTTTGATGCGTATAACTTATTGCTTTAAAAAGAAAACAGTAGTAAGTATAAACTCTGACTGATATAAATTGTATTTATTGTTTCACATTTAATATACGAAACTAATATTTGTTGTAATATACACGAAGTACGATTGACGTCTATTGATTTTCAGTGTCTAACCTGCAAAGCAAATCGACAAGTATAATACCAGAAAGCGGTTCTAGTAGTGAGGAAAATATTGATGAAATACCAGCAGAAGTTAAAGCGAGAGCAGATAATGCTGTAAATAATCTCATGCCACCAAAATCAAGAGCAAAATATGAAGCAGCATATGAAAAATCCATGGCGTGGGTAAAAAACAAGAAAATTAATAATCTCAGTGATACTGTTCTTTTGGCATATTTTGATGAAATGTCTGAAACTCACGCACCTACCAGTTTATGGGCAACATACTCGATGTTGCGGAGTGTTATCCATGCAAGACAGAATATCCATATTCATGATTATCCAACGCTGATTCAGTTTTTAAAACGAAAATCGCAAGGTTATAATCCTAAAAAAGCAGAAGTTTTAAGTGGTGATCAAGTTTTAAAATTTATAAATGAAGCTCCAGATGATCAATTTTTAGCTGTAAAGGTAAAATTTATAGTATCTATCGCTAATAACTAATACATATTACACTCTTATAGGTTATATATACATTCTTTAATGGTGCGATCATTATTTACACAGGTTGTTTTAGTGTTCGGCGTCCAAGGTGGATTACGCAAACATGAGCTTTGTGATTTAACTATCGGCAACGTAATTGACAAAGATGATATGGTGCTGGTTAAAATTCCAGAAACAAAAAACTATAAGCCAAAGTCTTTTATTATTAATCAAGATTTTTATTATTTATATAAAAAATATGTGAACTTACGACCCAAGGATGTAGACACTACTCGTTTTTTTTTGTGTTATCGCAATGGAAAATGCACGAAACAACCTATCGGGATCAACACAATCGCCAATATGCCAAAGATAGTATCAAAGTACCTCAACCTAGAAAATCCCAATTCTTATACTGGTCATACCTACCGAAGAACATCTGCGACATTATTGGCTGACTCTGGGGCTGACATGTTAACTTTAAAACGCCATGGAGGCTGGAAGAGTGATACCGTTGCAGCTGGATATATTGAAGATTCAACAGCTAGTAAAGCCAAAATTGCTAAGCAAATTTCAAGGCAAGTTTTACAGTCCTCAAGTTCATCTAATACAGTTGAAAATATACAAACTACTTCAAAATGTCAGTTTACGTCTGCGTCAAGTGTTACAAATACAAATGAAAATGTGCCACCTCCTTCAGTATCTAGCTGTACAGCTATTGCTGGTCCATCCAGTGAAAATAATGAAGTTTTATCAGAAGACGTATCTACTATAGATTATGGTAAAAGATGCATCAATTTAAACGTATACAATTGTAGTAATACGACAATTAGAATTGTTCTGGAAGATAATAAAAAGGTTTAACATCTTGTATTATTTATAAAAGATAACTTTATGTATGGTAATCAGATGGATATAATTATAATTTATAATTTGATATTATATTTGAATGTTGAAAATAAATTTGTTTTTTTGATAATTCTTGATTTTTTATTTCTTATGCGGGGGGGCTGCGCCCCCCCGAACCTCCCCCCCCTTCCCCTCCCCACCCTTTCTTCGCCCTTATCTACCTTTCCCTTCCTCCCAATAGGCTTATTTTATGGAGCACTGGTGAGAAAAAATAGTGTGTGCAACTCGTTCGGTATAGTTGCCAATTACGCCGCTCGGGCCACATGGCGCCACTCGCTTCGCTCGTGCGCCAACGGGCCCTCGTGCGTAATAGGCAACTATTCCTCACTTGTTGCACAATGTACTATTGTTTTAAAATATCTTTTTCCAAAAATACTGATTTACAAATTGGTGCGGTGATCCATTGGGCCGTAATCTCTTGATTCACACCCACAATACCCACTTCTTTTGGCACTATACGGCCCTTGTTGTCCTTGAAGAACTGCAGATCGACCGCTATGTCCATGATTTGCTTTTGCGACTATCCGTTCAGTTCGAGAAGCACCGATTGACTGACTGCTCTCCAGGCGAGTGACGCTTATATACGCATCTTCTGCATAAGCGCCATCTATCTTAGCGGCTGTAATCCACCAAAACTTGTCGAGACGAGTCAATCTCCACGAAATTCCCATACTCAGCATTAATTATGCAATTCACCACGACATCTAATGCGTCATCAAATCTCACGTCGATTCTCACGCTACCGCTGCGAATCAAATTCCAATGACTGTCATTGTTAGCCAACAAGTCCGGTGTTAAATCAAAGGCAAACAGACAGTAGCCATTCGGGTATGCATCGCGTGATATTAAATTGCCCATATTCACAGAATGCATACTAGTACCCGAGAAGAGTGTGTGATACTCATCCACATATGTATTTGTGTTTTTGAAGTCAGGCTGTAGCGGTTTCGAGGGCACCTGCATACCGTCCACGTATAAGCACAAAAAATATATTATAGTTTTTGAAATTAAAAGGATTCAGCCCTGCATCGCCATTGTAAGCCTGATTTTCAATAAAACCAATGATGATTCTTTTTGGTAATTGGCCTAGTATAATGTTATCAATTGATTGACCACGGACACCGCTGTTCAGAGTTACATTTTTCACCTCCACTCGTGTTACTGGGTACTTTTCTGTCGTCTCAGAGAGTTTATTCTCATGACACATCGCTATACTCGGATTAATCTTTACACGTCGAACAAAAAGTGTTGCCTCCGTTATACGCGCAATGTACACGTCACTTTCCGCCATCAGACAGAAACTATCACGAGAGCGAATAAGACGTACACGTACCTCAATACCACTGAGCAATAATCTATCCATATTGAAGGCATCTACGTGTAGGTGTCCAAGCAAATCGAGTTTGTCATTTTTCATGACTATTTGACGCTTAATGAATCCGTCATTACGTGTACCATTGTCGTCCATGTGGCCTGCTGTGTCATCGTTCCACAAGACGCTCGTCAAATGCGAGTTTTTTGCTGCAGGACCGTAATTTAGCAGTGTCTCGATGTACGATCTGTAGGTGTAAGCATTATTTGATGGTGATACAGGTCTCTGATTGAATAGTACATCCACTTGATTGAAAAGTGTATGCATGAAATTATTTGTGGGTCCGATGGCAGGTGGCGCAGACTCATCTTTATCCGGTGTTGTAGTCCGAATTATGCTCACACGCAGATTCACCATTGTGTGTGCTAAATCAATGTATTCCGTGTTCCCGGGGATCGTAAATTCTATTGATGCTTGATCAGCAAGTGACGAGATTGGTTTATACTGCACCCAATGAGAGTTCTCGATGGCCGTTCGTGATGGCGGCAACTCAAATAGCGACAGCTCCGATTTTAACGAGTCACAAGAGTCGGTGTGCAGAAAAGCCATGGTGCAGGAGAAAACATTATCCTCCAAAAATATCTCATTGTTTAGACTTCTTCGTCTTCTTCTTCTTAGTTTTATTTCTCTTGGTAGCAGTAGTGCTTCGCTTAGCTCCGCGGCTGGTCTTCGACTGTGATTTTGGCGCTGTAGACACATTTTTATAGACAGAACCCCTACTCTTTTTCACGCTCAACCCTCTCTCCTCCTCTTGTTCCTCATCATTCTGCATCAGTATTTTATTCAATACCTTCCAGCCTTGCGTTTGACATTATCACCACTCTCGGTAATATGACGATTGAGCGAGACTTTGAGAGATAATTTCTCACCCACCACATCGTCCATAATCCCCACAGTAGCGTGAGCTGCCTCCCGACCCACGCTCTTAGCGCCACGATTAATTAGAGATAAGGCACTACGATATAGTCCCTTCAAAAAGCTTCCAATACCAGTGCTATTTTCATAATATCTCCGATCAATTGTGACGTAATTATCCCCACTATCACAACCGCCAACGCCACAGCCTGTTTGATAGCCATTGTAGAGGAAGAAGAAATCGTCGTGCTGATGCGACATGATTTCAGTTCGATGCGTTTAAAGTGAAGTGTCACCGTCAGCATCCCGTAATCGAATGGTAAATGCAGGCCTTGTTCGCCCCTTATATCAATCTCAATCGACTGAAACGACGAGGAGAGCAGAGGAAGATACATCGGTGAGTTAAAGTTCTGAATTTGCGTTCTACCGTAAGTATAGTCGTGCAGATGGAGAGATATGGTACGCAGTAGGCGTGAGTAAACATCCCCCGTGACATAAGGCTGGCAGATACTACTGCAAATCATGAGTAAGTTTGGTAAACCATTTATCAGGTTAGCTGGTCTGTTGCTGGTAACAACGTTTTCCTTTTTGCCATCAAAAGATAAAAATTCATTGCTTTCAAAGCCCAATATTTTAGATAACTTTTCGGATAAAGAAAATCCATGCTCATAGTTCGCGCACTTGTCCTGGCCATATGTAGATCTAATCTGAATATATCCGCCACACTGATTTTCGAATGGGAGATGATCATTCACATTATCGAGATTATTGAGCGCGTGCAAAAGAGTCTCGATATCGTGATAAACGCCACATTTTATCTGACTTAAGGTCTTTGTATTCTCAGCGGAGTGTGACTCGTTGTCCGTGTAAATCTGTCGTGTCGCTATCTTCACACTCACTGCGCCCTCCATCTGGTCTCTCCGCGATACGTGCTGGAACGTGAGGGGTATTTGTATTTCTGTGAGACCCACACACCAATTGCCGTGGAGAGAAAAATTTTGAGGAAGTTGCATGACAAAATGATTGGCTGAGTTATTTGGATAAATGTGTTTACTGCTGTTGCTGGACAAAACAATGTAGAATGCATCCCTCACTGTGGTTGTTCTTGTTGTTTTGAATATTTACTAAATCTTTTTCGGATAGCCAAGAACTGAATTTTTCGCAGAAGAACACCGCAATTTCCTCACCAGTCAGATCTTCGAGGGTGTAGGCAAGCGGCTGTCTCGCATTGTTGACTCTCACAATTCTAAATTATTCCAGTGTCCAGCCCCCTTCGTATGCTTTCCGAAAGGTTGCTCGAGCACGACTGACTCGAACCAAGTCAACCATGCCGTATTTATGCTCATGATGCCGTAGTCGCTTCCCACCACCAGCACCACCACCGTATCGTCGTGCCAAATTTTTGAGTGCTCTAGCGACATTGTACATAGTCACGCTAGATGGCGTCATTTTTATCGCACTATGCCACGAGTTATGGTACGACTGTACAATATTGTCCAGTATATTGATATAGCGTCTCGTGCCAAGATGTGTAAAATAGAGCCACATACGCTCTTTCAGCGTTCTGATAAAACGTTCGGCAATGGCCGCTTTCACGTTGGGATCGCGCACAGCACAGTAAATAATTTCCCGTTTTTTCAGAAAATTTTGTACTTCACGTCCACTAAATTCTTTACCCTTGTCCGTTTGAAAATATTTGGGCGATCGGCCGTCGTTTCGCTTGATAATTCGCTCCAGACCCTCGGTCACACTCTTAGCCGTGTTATTATGAAGCGGCTCTACCCAAGCATACTTCGACAGAGCGTCGATGACGACCAACAGATAGGCGTAATCGTCGTTGTAGGTCTTGACAAGAAGCCTAAACAACGAGAAAATCAGCTAAATCAGCCTCCCACAGCTTGTAGGGGCTGAATACCCAATAAGAGCGACGAGGAAAGTGATATCGCACCGGCTTATGCAACGTGTATGCATCTTGACTCTCGAGCCATTCTCTCACCTCCTTCCTGGGGTATTTTCCCCTCACAGCCTGCACGATTCCATCACCACCTGTATATGCTGTTGGAGCTGGGAGGCCGTAGTATAATTCTTTGAGCTTAGACTCCATGCCGGGACTGTCGTCTACCGCCGACTGACTTCCTCGCCCTCTTGTGTGACCGTTTAAAGGTTTTCTTGATTTTTCGATAAGCTTTATCCAATGTGATTTTACCGACCATGCATAAAACAGTTAGTAGAGCAACACTTTTCTCCTCTCTGTTCGATGTCTCGGATAGCATACGCGAAAAAGCACGCTCTGCAAGACGTCGATCGGCTCGAGTACGTGCGCCACTGCCGTCACCACCATCATTCCGCGAATAGGCAATGTCATGCTCGAGAGAGGCTCTGTCGAGGGGGTTTATGCCGGTCTCACCACGTGCTAGTCTCTCCTCGAGATGAGTGCCCGGTCCGAGAAACTGATATCCCGGCATATGCATTTCAAACGGTATTCGATTAATCAGCATATCTAATACACTACCACCACCACCACCACCACTGCTAGTAGATGGTTGGGGCAGCATTACGTATCTAGGTCCATACGTGCCCATTTCACTCTATTGGTGAGAGCGGATTCTTTGAGCAATTTTTTTTTTTCGTAGGTGGTGCAACAGAAGCTATCGAGGAATTTACCAGAGAAATGCTGGTATTGATGCGTTTTCTTTTACCACTACTACCACTAGCGCTGGTCCCCAATTTTTTCAATGTCCAAATGAAAAAGTTTTCATGATGCGAAACAATCTTGTTAAATTACATAATAATTTTAGACAAACATGATATTACTACATATTATGGGCACATTTGTCATGTGATAATGTCATGTAAGAACATCATACCATTCTATTACATGTACAGAACGTGGCAGCAGTCGCAATTATTCAAAGTTTTAATTGTACCCGACTGTACCTTTTCACAGGCTATCCACCTTTTCACATGCTGCAATTGGATTGAGTGCTTATATGAACACATATATTTATAATCCTTCCTCAATTTATCGGTTATTTATTTATTTGAAAACAATTATTTTTTATAGCAAAAAACTTGCCAATTTATTTATTGATATCATAACTTTCTTTTCTTAAAATTAAAATGAGAATTTATGTCAAATCGAAGGTATAGATAATCGAAGGAGAAGTGACACTAAAGAAATGGTAATCTGTCCAACAGACCCTTAACGCGAAGATGGTTACACGTTCATATTTTCATACATGAGAGTTTCGGATTTTTTAGCTTAATGTACAAGCATCATGATTTGAGTGATTGTGATTAACTCATTGCAGAGGTAAAAGAAGACATTCATCCTAACATAATTATTTGTTTTCCAATTTGATCTATAAGTATCACATATTCTTCCAGTATTTGTGTTCGATCACTTATTCACAAGAGGAAAGAAGATATATTATTTGTTGATCTGACGATTATAATATCAACACCTCTTAACAGCATGCAGTAAAGCTACTAGTATTTTGTCTATATAAGTGTTATCAAGATCTTTAATTTCCATAATTAAATAACTGTATAGAATACAGCATTTATAATTTCGAGACTACATAAGAGTTGTCGAAGTTTGAAAATTAAAGTTGAATTTTAGAGTAAGATCTAAGAATTTTTATTTTGTCTGTATGAATGTTAATAAAAGTTTGGTTTTGTCTGCATAAGTGTTATTAAGAGTTTTTTTTACATTAAGGTTATCAAGAGTTGTAAAATTAATCTTTAATTTTTACATGAAGAAACGACCTTATACTTGCCAGCCTTTTACCTTGAAACGGTTTGTTTGGGGGGGGGGGGGAGATTTCACTACTTTTAAAAGGTATATAATATGTAAATTACAAAGAATAGTTAACATCAACTAAATAATTAATAAATTTAAAATATTAATGTACATTTGCTCATGGATTATTGTAATAATAATAATAATTATTTTTTAGACACTATCTGTAGAGTAAATAGTTTTTTTAGATCATTATTATTTACCAAGAAATCTATCTTTTCCACACCACCCTCCAGGTAAATAGAATAGCGCGTTTTTTTCCTTTATAGACACTAAATTTTATGTTAAGTTCCATAATGATTTGTTTCGCAAATATACATCAAAGAAATCTGTACGTCTAAAATTATTGCTAATTAATTAACTGATAACTGCTTTCTCGAAAGCATTTGTACGTTACGTATACTATTGTCATGCAGACCATGAGTGATATAGCATTTTAATATTTATACAAGTTTATATCGTATCCTTTACAATTGTTCAATCTATATTATGGAATAATGAAAATAAAATTTAGAATAAAAAGAAGTATATGTAAGTTAATTTCCAATATCCCTATGATTATTTATGATAGATGTATTATCATTTTTAATGCAACCCACCTAATTCGGTAAACGTTTAGAAAACTGTAATCGAATTCAAACTTTATGAAAACCTGTAAAAAATAGTGTCAGTAAAGTTGTGGTATCCCCTGTATGACTTTCACATAAATACTTACACGGTTGACATCATAAATTTAGTGTCAATATTGAATAGTGTCATTTAGCAAACAAGTTATAGTTTCTTAAATATATTCTAAATTGAGTTCTATTGAGTTCTATTGAGTTCTATTCTAAATTGAATTGAGTCATTTAGCAAACAAGTTATAGTTTATTAAATATATTCTAAATTTATAGCTTTTAAGGTAAGATGTATTTAAAGCAATCAGCTACTAACGTAGTGTTTATTTATGAACTAGAATATATACACTAGAGTGACCTAACCAGGCATGGCAAAAAAATTCCATTCCGTTATGATCTGTTGAATGTATATAGATAATATAAATTGTCAAGCCAGTCACTTAGAGGGATAATCTAAAAATTTTCCAGTTGATACGGCTCAGCAGTTTTGAATTATTGAATTTTGAAATTTCTAATCTCTGATTATCTCAATACTGCTAAACTATACCATCTTCAAAATTCTTATACTATCCCTCTAAGTAGTGGGCTTGAAAACTTGTATGATCTTTTTACCTTTTAGGAAAAGAGACGCTCAACACACATTCTGGAAACTGCCTGAACTCTGGCATTCTGAAAATTAAAAATAACTATTTTTGAATTGAGCAAATCAATCAGAGGGATAGCATATGAAATTTAAAGTTAATCGTCTAGACCAATTTTTAGCTCTTCGATTTTGAATGCCTTATATGATGATTATTTTGAAATTGGTCTATATGGTAAACTTCAAATTTCTCATGATATCCCTCTGATTGGTATGTTTAACGAAAACTTAGTTATTTTTAATTTTCAGAGTGACCAAAATGCTTCTGAGTGATTCTACGTATAAACCTTTTAAGCCTTAAAAACAAGTGTTCAACTTGATCGATCATCAATATCGAAGACACAAACATTTGAAAAGATAGCTTAACTCATTATAAAAGAACCTGTGAAAGTCCCAGAATATCACAGGTCTTGGTTTCTCTGTGAGAAATAAATATAACAGCTCATTTATTAAAAAGCACAAGTTTATTAAAAATGACTTGTTAAAAAAATGTAGGTAAAACAGTGAAATATTAGCGTAATCCAGAGAAATTTTGTTGCACGACATTATAAAAATACTATAGAATATCCGTATACATTCAGTTTTAACATTTACAATAATTAAAATAAACTAATCAAGATTTTATACTTTGAAAAGCGCACCCGGGTGCCATATACTCCATATGTAATAGTTTCAAGGATATTTGACTTATATAAAAGTCAATAAACCATTACTTATAATCAATACATCCATGCTCATTAATCATTTTTATTTAGTTTCATTTAAAAATAAATTTTAAAAAATATTTTTGAAGACAGAGCAAATTAAGCTCTAGCAGAAGGAATTATCTTTCCATCTCTCTCTAATAAATGCATAAATGTACCAAAATTAGACTTTGGAACAATTTAAAAAATTTTTAGGAAATATTGACGGTAATTGAAAAACAAAATAAAACACTTTCTCTAGCTATTCATAAGAATCCCTTTCGACGAACAGCCTGAGAGTCTACCTCCCAGGAGACGATAGGAAAAGTTATAAACTATTCATATATACTTAAACAACTTAGAAACTTTCATGCATGAGCGATGCATATTCTTGACACTTCACTAGCTTCTCACAATAGAAAATAATTTTTTCCTTTTATAAACTGAATATTCTCTGAACCAAGAAAATAAAACACTTTTCGACGGCTGAGATTAAAAGGCTGCTTATTCAGAGTCCGTTTCAAAAAGGTGCTTATTCGGAGTCCGTTTCAAAAAGCTGCTTATTCGGAGTCCGTTTCAAAAAGCTGCTTATTCGGAGTCCGTTTCAAAAAGCTGCTTATTCGGAGTCCGTTTCAAATAGCTGCTTATTCAAAGTCCGTTTCAAAAAGCTGCTTATTCAAAGTCCGTTTCAAGAGGCTGCTTATTCAAAAGTATTTTTTTTTTCAAATTTTGTAGTGGCAGCCCTGCGAAAATTTAAAATCTGCTTTATGGCGAAAAAAAGCAGTGAACAAAATCGGAAAAAATTCGTAAAAAACGTAATAAATTCTGAAAAATCGTAATAAATTCGGAAACACGTAAAAAATCGTAAAAATCGTAATAAATTCGGAAAAATCGTAATAAATTTGGAAAAATCGAAAAAAATTCGGGAAAAATTCGGAAAAATCGTAATAAATTCGGAAAAATCGGGAAAAATTCGGAAAAGTCGGAAAAAATTCGGAAAAATCGTAATAAATTCGGAAAAATTGGAAAAAGTTCAGAAAAATCGTAATAAATTCGGAAAAATTGGAAAAAATTCGGAAATATCGAAATAAATTCGGAAAAATTGGAAAAAATTCAGAAAAATCGTAATAAATTCGGAAAAATTGGAAAAAATTCGTAAAAATCGAAAATCTTCGGAAACATTCGGAAATTTGGAAAAATCGAAAAAAATTCGGAAAAATCGAAAATATTCGGAAACATTTGGAAATTTAGAAAAATCGAAAAAAATTCGTAAAAAATTCGGAAAAATCGAAATAATCTGAGCATCCATGTCTTTATCCGCACTGGCTACTTTCTGCAATGGTCATACCGCTGCTCCGGCTGCTGCTACTGCTGGACGTCCCGGTAAGTGTATTAATTACGTATTTGTAAAATATTGTAGCTCTGTATGTATGTATATATATATATATATATATATATATGTGTGTGTGCGTGTGTGTGTTTGTGTGTTCACGTGAATCCTAAGCGCATTTACGAGTGCAGTGTTGGTACCACTGACTCACCAGCACACGCGATCCTCAGCTGAATGACGATTCTCCCTCGCGGCTCGCACTCGCCGTCTCCAGACTTGTGAAGTTGGCGCCCGGAAAATATAAATATTAATATTTATAAGCTAATCACACATAAAACGATTTCTCCTTACTTGCGGAATTAGTCTCCACTCGAATTTTCATTTGCGGATTTTCCGTTTTTGAATAAATGCTAAAAGTAAAACACGAATTTGGGCGAGGCGCTGAGAATACAGATTGCGGTTAATCCATTAAAAACACTATAAAACCCAAAATTTATTACATGAATCGATTTCTCTTTATTTGCGGATTACAGAAATATCATCCTTTGTTTGATGAATTATTAAAATAATTAAAAAAATAATTCTGTAAGTTTACGTTGGAAAACGAGTTATAACCCTAGTAACTTTTGTTCCGCTGTTCCTGCATTCTATATTATTTGTACAGCTGGGCGCTGCATCCATCGGATTAATAATTATTATTTGGAGATAATAAATTAATTACGTGAAATGACGCTATTTTTGTAATCCGCAAATGAAGAGAAATCGATTCATGTAATAACTATTGCGTTTTACAATGCTTTTAAAGAATAATTACATAAATCTGAATTTGTAGCGCTGCGCCTAAATTCATGTTTTTATTTTAGCATTTATTCAAAAATGGAAAATCCGCAAATGAAAATTCAAATAGAGACTAATTCCGCAAGTTAGGAGAAATCATTTTATGTATGATTAAAGTAAACAATAAAAATAAACAATTCGAAAATTCAATTACATAGAATATGTGTATTTCATCAAGTACAGTTGCACTTATGTAAACCATAAGTACAATATTTAGATACAGTATAAACCTTTGTATAATCTAAATACATTTTGACTCAAATAAAACAAATAAACAAATCATCCCCTGGAAGAGGGCGATGATCATATGTAACAAACGATATCATCACATCAACGACGTCGTTAGGCAAGTGGTCTAGACGAAAGCTTCATAAACTTATGCACCTGGGTTCGAATTCAACCTCGGGCACTTTTTTTTTAATGATAATTTTAAAAAAACAAGAAACAATGAGAATTTATATTTTAATTATTTCAGTGGCATAATTCATACGGTGGTATTAACAAATAATTAAGAAACCAAGTAGTATTTTTAATTAGGAACCATAATAAACAAAATTACTTAAAAAAAGGATTAGTCAATTAATTAATGATTATTTTATTTATCATAAAAGGACGGTACTTCCGTAAGCCGCAAATGAAGAGAAGTCGATTCATGTAATAACTGTTGGGATTTATAACGTTTTTAATGGAGTAACAGAAATCCGTATACGTAGGGGCTGCGCCGAAATTCGGGTTTTATTTTCAGCATTTATTAAAAAACGGAAAATCCGCAAATTAAAATTCAACTAGAGATTAATTCCGCATGTTAGGAGAAATCATTTTACGTGTGATTAAAGTACGCAATAAAAATAAACAATTCATCAAGTACAATCGCACTTATAAAAAACATAAGTACAATATTTTGATACAGCCCAAACCTTTGTATAATCTAAATACATTTGGACTTAAATAAAACAAGTAAACAAATCATCCCCTGGAGGAGGGCGATGATCACATGTAACAAACGATATCATCACATCAACGACGTCGTTAGGCAAGTGGTCTAGACGAATGCTTCATAAACTTATGCACCTGGGTTCGAATTCAACCTCGGGCACTTTTTTTTTAATGATAATTTAAAAGAAACAAGAAACAATGAGAATTTATATTTTGACTATATCAGTGGCATAGTTCATATGGTAGTATTAACAAATAATTAAGAAACCAAGTAGTATTTTTAATTAGGGACCATAATAAACAAAATTATTTAAAAGAAGGATTAATGTTAAAGAATAATAACAAAAACGATTTCTCCTAACTTGCGGAATTAGTCCTTACTTGAATTTTTATTTGCGGACTTTCCATTTTAGAGTTTTCCGAAAAACTAATTCACATAATTCACAGCTGATTCAGGCGCGCCGCTAAAATTTCATTTACGGAATCAACTACATAAAAAGTATTACAATAAATGTTATAATCATCCCGGTTGATTTCTCCTTATTTGCGGATTATGTATAAACCACTAGAGTATTGATTGGTTATTTAAATAATTAATTAATTCGTTTTGTAAATATCTTCGAGCATATATACGCTCGAAGGTAAATATGACCGAGAAATTTGGTTACAGACCTATATAGGTCCGTCTCTGTGTGTCTTTTTTCAAAAATATGTACAAATTTGGGTATACTGCATTTTAGAAAAATCCGCTTGTGAGGTGAAAACGACCACCGCAACTCAATATACTGACATTCGACACAAAAATTTCAAAATTAAACTTTAATTGTTGAATAGTATAGCACCTGTTGCGTTGTCATTGTCACTGAACGTTGCGAAAATCCGAAAAAAGACACACAGAGACGGACCTATATAGGTCTGTAACCAAATTTCTCGGTCATATTTACCTTCGAGCGTATATATGCTCGAAGATATTTACAAAACGAATTAATTAATTATTTAAATAACCAATCAATACTCTAGTGATTTATACATAATCCGCAAATAAGGAGAAATCAACCGGGATGATTATAACATTTATTGTAATACTTTTTATGTAGTTGATTCCGTAAATGAAATTTTAGCGGCGCGCCTGAATCAGCTGTGAATTATGTGAATTAGTTTTTCGGAAAACTCTAAAATGGAAAGTCCGCAAATAAAAATTCAAGTAAGGACTAATTCCGCAAGTTAGGAGAAATCGTTTTTGTTATTATTCTTTAACATTAATCCTTCTTTTAAATAATTTTGTTTATTATGGTCCCTAATTAAAAATACTACTTGGTTTCTTAATTATTTGTTAATACTACCATATGAACTATGCCACTGATATAATCAAAATATAAATTCTCATTGTTTCTTGTTTCTTTTAAATTATCATTAAATAAAAAGTGCCCGAGGTTGAATTCGAACCCAGGTGCATAAGTTTATGAAGCATTCGTCTAGACCACTTGCCTAACGACGTCGTTGATGTGATGATATCGTTTGTTACATGTGATCATCGCCCTCCTCCAGGGGATGATTTGTTTACTTGTTTTATTTAAGTCCAAATGTATTTAGATTATACAAAGGTTTGGGCTGTATCAAAATATTGTACTTATGTTTTTTATAAGTGCCATTGTACTTGATGAATTGTTTATTTTTATTGCGTACTTTAATCACACGTAAAATGATTTCTCCTAACATGCGGAATTAATCTCTAGTTGAATTTTAATTTGCGGATTTTCCGTTTTTTAATAAATGCTGAAAGAAAAACCCGAATTTCGGCGCAGCCCCTACGTATACGGATTTCTGTTACTCCATTAAAAACGTTGTAAATCCCAACAGTTATTACATGAATCGACTTCTCTTCATTTGCGGCTTACGGAAGTACCGTCCTTTTATGATAAATAAAATAATCATTAATTAATTGACTAATCCTTTTTTTAAGTAATTTTGTTTATTATGGTTCCTAATTAAAAATACTACTTGGTTTCTTAATTATTTGTTAATACCACCGTATGAATTATGCCACTGAAATAATTAAAATATAAATTCTCATTGTTTCTTGTTTTTTTAAAATTATCATTAAAAAAAAAGTGCCCGAGGTTGAATTCGAGCCCAGGTGCATAAGTTTATGAAGCTTTCGTCTAGACCACTTGCCTAACGACGTCGTTGATGTGATGATATCGTTTGTTACATATGATCATCGCCCTCTTCCAGGGGATGATTTGTTTATTTGTTTTATTTGAGTCAAAATGTATTTAGATTATACAAAGGTATATACTGTATCTAAATATTGTACTTATGGTTTACATAAGTGCGACTGTACTTGATGAAATACACATATTCTATGTAATTGAATTTTCGAATTGTTTATTTTTATTGTTTACTTTAATCATACATAAAATGATTTCTCCTAACTTGCGGAATTAGTCTCTATTTGAATTTTCATTTGCGGATTTTCCAATTTTGAATAAATGCTAAAATAAAAACATGAATTTAGGCGCAGCGCTACAAATTCAGATTTATGTAATTATTCTTTAAAAGCATTGTAAAACGCAATAGTTATTACATGAATCGATTTCTCTTCATTTGCGGATTACAAAAATAGCGTCATTTCACGTAATTAATTTATTATCTCCAAATAATAATTATTAATCCGATGGATGCAGCGCCCAGCTGTACAAATAATATAGAATGCAGGAACAGCGGAACAAAAGTTACTAGGGTTATAACTCGTTTTCCAACGTTAACTTACAGAATTATTTTTTTAATTATTTTAATAATTCATCAAACAAAGGATGATATTTCTGTAATCCGCAAATAAAGAGAAATCGATTCATGTAATAAATTTTGGGTTTTATAGTGTTTTTAATGGATTAACCGCAATCTGTATTCTCAGCGCCTCGCCCAAATTCGTGTTTTACTTTTAGCATTTATTCAAAAACGGAAAATCCGCAAATGAAAATTCGAGTGGAGACTAATTCCGCAAGTAAGGAGAAATCGTTTTATGTGTGATTAGCTTATAAATATTAATATTTATATTTTCCGGGCGCCAACTTCACAAGTCTTCTCAACACTGCACTCGTAAATGCGCTTAGGATTCACGTGAACACACAAACACACACACGCACACACACACATATATATATATATATATATATATATATATATATATACACATACATACAGAGCTACAATATTTTACAAATACGTAATTAATACACTTACCGGGACGTCCAGCAGTAGCAGCAGCCGGAGCAGCGGTATGACCATTGCAGAAAGTAGCCAGTGCGGATAAAGACATGGATGCTCAGATTATTTCGATTTTTCCGAATTTTTTACGAATTTTTTTCGATTTTTCTAAATTTCCAAATGTTTCCGAATATTTTCGATTTTTCCGAATTTTTTTCGATTTTTCCAAATTTCCGAATGTTTCCGAAGATTTTCGATTTTTACGAATTTTTTCCAATTTTTCCGAATTTATAACGATTTTTCTGAATTTTTTCCAATTTTTCCGAATTTATTTCGATATTTCCGAATTTTTTCCAATTTTTCCGAATTTATTACGATTTTTCTGAACTTTTTCCAATTTTTCCGAATTTATTACGATTTTTCCGAATTTTTTCCGACTTTTCCGAATTTTTCCCGATTTTTCCGAATTTATTACGATTTTTCCGAATTTTTCCCGAATTTTTTTCGATTTTTCCAAATTTATTACGATTTTTCCGAATTTATTACGATTTTTACGATTTTTTACGTGTTTCCGAATTTATTACGATTTTTCAGAATTTATTACGTTTTTTACGAATTTTTTCCGATTTTTTTCACTGCTTTTTTTCGCCATAAAGCAGATTTTAAATTTTCGCAGGGCTGCCACTACAAAATTTGAAAAAAAAAATACTTTTGAATAAGCAGCCTCTTGAAACGGACTTTGAATAAGCAGCTTTTTGAAACGGACTTTGAATAAGCAGCTATTTGAAACGGACTCCGAATAAGCAGCTTTTTGAAACGGACTCCGAATAAGCAGCTTTTTGAAACGGACTCCGAATAAGCAGCTTTTTGAAACGGACTCCGAATAAGCACCTTTTTGAAACGGACTCCGAATAAGCACCTTTTTGAAACGGACTCTGAATAAGCAGCCTTTTAATCTCAGCCGTCGTTTTACTATCTATTCATAAGAATTCTTTTTGACGTACAGCCTCAGAGTCTATCTCCCAGGAGACGATAGGAAAAGTTAACATAAGCACTTCCACAATTGTAGAAACTTTCTTGCGTGGAAGATTGAATATAATCGTAACACTCAACCAACTTGTCACATCACAAGAAAATTATATAAACAGGAAATTCTGTATAAATTTTCTTTGATTCTTGAACCATAAAAATACAACACTCTCACTAGCTTCTCATCAGGATCCCTTTCCACGAATAGCCTGAGAGTCTACCTCCCAGGAGACGATAGGAAAAGTTATGAATTATTCATATACACTTAAACAACTTAGAAACTTTCATGCATGAGCGATGCATATTCTTGACACTTCACTAGCTTCTCACAATACAAGACAATTTTTTCCTTATATAAACTGAATATTCTCTATGTTAAAACTTTCTTCGATTCTTGAACCAAGACAATAAAACACACTAGCTATTTGTAAGAATCTCTTTCGATGTATAGCCTGAGAGTCTATCTCCCAGGAGACGATAGGAACATTTAATAATTGTTCATAAGCACTTCCACAATTGTAGAAACTTTCTTGCGTGGAAGATTGAATATAATCCTAACACTTAACCAACTTGTCACATCACAAGAAAATTATATAAACTGGAAATTCTGTATAAAGTTTCTTTGATTCTTGGATGATGAAAATACAACACTGTCACTAGCTTCTCATCAGGATCCCTTTCGACGAATAGCCTGAGAGTCTACCTCCCTGGAGACGATAGAAAAAATTACACCTCCACTTCAAGAATGTAGAAACTTGCTTGAAAGGTGAACCCAGGAGACGATAGAAAAAGTTACATATTCACTTCAACAACGTAAACTTTCTTGAAAGATGAATTCTTAACACTTTACTAGCTGCCACATCACAGAATAGTTATTTCTTTATATAATCTAATAGTAAAAAAACCTGAAAAATAAAAGGATATATTTTAACAAAGAATCAGTTCATGAATCTTTCATGTATTGTATTTTTAAAAAAAAAAGTACAACTAAATACTTATCTAATTTGAGGCTATTAGTCTTGTTTGTGAAAATTTTTAATAATTATATCTGTCAGTTTTTAAATATTTCATCAAACCCAGCTTTATAAATTGCATATTATGTTGAAAATAAAATCACTTTGGTACTTTATTTTGTACAATACTTATTTTTCTTTAACACTGCATATGTGTTATTGTATTGAAAAATCAAAAAATGTGAATACACTATCGTCTGCTCTTCTGTACACTTGATGAACTGTATAGATGCAAGCAATAGTATACGTAGAGCTGACGTCACGAACTATGACGTACTTCCGGGGAGAACATTTTTCGCCACGGGAGAAGAATTTTCGCGTTGAAGAATTCGTGACCCCGAACCTTCATTTCATAATATCTTTTGATAGAAGCCATTTCACAATATATGATCCTGAAGTGATTTTGCTAGTTTTATTCCAAGCTTTCATTTGAGTGCTCATAAGTGAGAAACAAAGCTCTTAATGCGAAGAAAACCGAATGTCATATCTCCAACAGGGCCTATGAGACGTATATAGGGTCTGGCTATAGCGCCCGACGGCGGCGTATGTACTGACGTACCTTATACTTGCCATCGAGGCGCTACCGCGCCCCTTGATATTCCAAGCTTTCATTTGAGTGCTCATAAGTGAGAAACAAAGCTCTTAATGCGAAAAAAACCGAATGTCACATCTCCAACAGGGCCTATGAGACGTATATAGGGTCTGGCTATAGCGCCCGACGGCGGCGTATGTACTGACGTACCTTATACTTGCCATCGAGGCGCTACTGCGCCCCTTGATCAGACTCACAACGGCCCCTGGCGGGGGAGGACCACGAACGCGCGGCAGGCGCGGGCGGGCCCCTCTCGCGTGCACGCGCGCGCGATTGTCAAGCTTGCCGAAGGCAAGATGTAAGGCTTCCCTACCGGGAAGCTCAGTTGCGCTCGTGCTGCGAGGCTCCGGAACGGTCAGCCATTTGTCTCGCACCCTCCAGAAGCCTTGCGAAGCGCGCTTCGCACGATCTGGCTAGCCGCCACAACTTTATTTTCCTTGGGTGAGTGCGAGCGACACATTGACTGTGTGTGTGTGTGGGGGGGGGGGGGGTGTTAGCTGATAAATCAACAAAAATCGAGGTAAATTTTCACTTTTTTCTTTTTTTATTTTTCATATTCTTACAAAACCGTAGGTTTCTTACAAAACCATCCGCGAGGGGGCCCTCGGTCAGTCTCTTTTCACGCGCATTCACAGAGTGCTGTATATGCCAACGCGTCGCGCGCTCCATCCACGTAAGCCATTGAGCTGCTTTTAACGATTGCTTATTGCCCCGACGATAGCCACCGGGCGGCACAATACCAATTGTATTTTTTTGTAAAAATACCTTGCGGAATACGAATATACAGCAGGACGCTATTGTGACGCATCTTAACGTCCTGCTTGCAGTACTTAATGATATCGTGTTGAAAATCGAACACATAATTTTGCTCTCGTTTGTCAGCGTACCACTCTAGAAATGCCTTGCGTGTCTCAACGCTCATCGAGTTCGGGGAGAAAGTTTCCATAGGTGGCATTTTCCCCACATAATTCTGATTTTCCGGCGTGTTGAATAGATGGGGGAAAGTGCCTTTCTCAATGTCGCCTAGTCGGTAGGCTTTCGATAGAGCACTCAGCGGCATATGCAGATAATTGAGACTGTCGAGGAACTTTAAGTGCGCAAATTGCATCATAATTATTTTCGACCCGCTTAAAATTAGGCTTGGCGTCTCGCGAAAGTCTTTGCGCTCGATCAGATGTTTCAAAATAAATTGTGTATCAAAGCCCTGAGCATAGTGGGCTATACAAATGATTGAGCCGATACTTTTTTTGCGCGCCAGAACCAAATCAACCAACTGCTTGACCGGCTCATCCGCGAACACGTACTCTCGTGTCTCGCAAAAATTGCACGACTCCGAGATATTCTCGTCGTGTAGACAGGCGCTACACACCTGCTGTACAACTGCATAGATTCACAACGTGTATGCGTGTCCTATCATCGCCCACCACGGTGTTCGACTGCTGGGTCTCAAAATCATAAAATTACATATTTTACAATAGACATTATCGCATACGTGTGTGGACGTATTACTAATTCCAATAGTTATACAGCATCTCGAGCAGATCTTCAAACTTTCGCATACCGTGTGACCCTTATCAAATGAATTGGCTTACAGATGATTGAGAAAACAGGCCTGGTCAAAGAACATTCTAGCGCATCGCGGACACTCCGAAGGCACGCCAGACTGCGGGTCACGCGCGCAAAGTGGACTGTGCAGACAACTACGACATCGATTTGGACATCGATGCTTCCTATCACTTACGATTTTTCTATTGCACGACAAACAATATTCCCGACTACCGGCTACTGCTACCAAGTTTAAAATGGGCTGATAGTGCCGCGTTTTCTCGTAATAGTCCGGGAGTCCTAGGATTTTACCAGGAAGTTCGTGCAAGAGTTTATTTTATCACTGAAATATGTTGGTAGCCACTTACTGAAAATAGCCCTAAAGTCTCGACTTCTGAAAAATAAAATACATTTTATTTCAGTTTTTCTTGATTAATTTTTTTGTTACTCAATTTACGCAAAAACAGGTACAGGCAAAAGTTAATGAACATTGAATTTTCTATAAGATACATATATTCCAAAATGCAAAATTAATGTTTTTCCCGGCTAAATTGTTAAATAAAAAATTTTTTTTTCAATTTTCCCATTGCCATGTTTTTTGTAATATATGATCTTTATTTATCGGATTAACCCTCAAAGATGACCTTTAGTACAGACAATGTAAAAATTGAAGCCCGATCACGATATCTTAAAATGGCGTTGCAAAATTGTTTAGCCGAAAAGTTCAAATTGATGTCCAATTCGATTCAGGAACGATAATTGAATCAGACTATGTTTAATCGATAGCTTACGACTTAATTAACAAACGGTAAAAATAAACTTTCTTAATATTTAGCAACATTTCTAATAAAAAATTTTTTTTATTTCGGTCAATTTTTGAGTTAGAAAATCGCGAAAAAATGCATCTTGAAGTACATAAAAAAACATGAATTTTCATATAAATTTTGTTAAGATCGGACCAATAGGAGCCGAGATACAAAAATTTTTTCAACCGACGATTACGCCGAAACTACTTGATATTTCTAGTTGAAATTTGGCACAGAGCTTGCTGAAATCATACTCTAAATGATTACATTTTATCCGATAGCTCTACATGCTTTAGTTCGTCTAAAACGACCGACGAAAAATGCGAATTCAGCGCGCGCGGCCGCGCGACTGCTTCGGCCGAGCGGCGCGGTGGTGGGTGGTGCGCCGCTCGGCGCTTAGATGCAATTTAATTTTTACGGCAACCAAAGGTCCGACGGTAATGCTTTTTTTTTGAATTTACGTGTTTTTTTCAGCAATTACGTCTGTAACGTGGAATTTTCCCGCCCGCACGGGAATTCCAGTTATTTACAAAATATTTATTTAACACACGGCTTTCTTCTTTTTCCCTGGCTCGTGGTATCCTTGCAATGGATGAAAAGCGGGAAATGTGGTGGCAATCGGGTGAAAATTGTTGAAAACAAATAAATTGGTTAATAAAGTACGGATATATTCTATTTTTGTTATTACAGTCAGTTCTTTTGGCAAAAAAATTCGAACTCGAAATAATATCATGGGCACGCGGCCAAATTACTAAATCCAAGGCTGCTCAGTAGTGCTAAATAGAAAAAGGGCCGCGAAATTTCCTCTACAATTGCTTTTAAATAAACCAAAGGGAAACCGCCATCCGCTGAAACGCGCGAAATATTCCTCTACCGAACGCGGCACGTATTCCTCAGTATATATAAATTTTCCTCTATATGTTATCCCGTATATTAAATAGCACTCCAAATTGCTCCAGAGAAGCTTCAGATCCGATCGAGGAAGGATGCCGCGTTTTCCCACTCGACCTCCTTCTTCACGGAAGCGCAAGCCCGGCCTCCAAAATTATATAATTGGTCCTCTTTCCTAGAAAAATCCCCTATTGGTTTTCCAGAACTACCACCCATCTATTCCTGCATCGGTGAGTTTCCTCCAGCGCCCTCTTTTCCAAATCCTAATTTATTCATTGGTTGGAAAAACAATTATCGCCCTCTATATCCTTGACTAATCTTGTAATTCGCACCCCCTTTACTGATAAAAATCAATCAATCAATATCAATCCCCATCCGGTGGCTCCCCCTATAGATAACGAAACTAGACGCGCGAGATTCAAATTCCATTGATCGATCCATATGCTTCACTGCATACAGACCCTAAGATACCAACTGAAATATTCTAATGAATCTCCGCCATGTTCCACTATGCTGAAAAGGAAACCTCTATCGCCAGATGATGTACTGTACAGTTCCCCTGTACAGTACTCCACGTCTATATAACACCATTCATCACAAATCTATCGCCCGATGATTAAACATTATGTATATGATGCAATATACGTATTAACATGATTTTGTGCATATCTTTTTCAGGCATTTCACTGTCTAAAAATGGACCCAAATACAAAATCGTGTGTTATCTGTGACACTGCATTGTCTTCTGAGAAATATATTGCAATATCGAACAGCATACTTGAAACATTACAAAATTCAAGTATTCAAAGAAGAGATAATAATTTAATGCTTAAAATAAGTAAAGCAAAGGTATCTTATATCCATGAAAGTTGTTATAAATCATATACTCATGCACATAATATTACGGCCGCTGCTAAAATATCCAGCGCAACTACATCGCTCGCATCTACTATATTTGACTTCGCTAAATACTGCATTTTTTGCCGACTTGTTGCATCGGATGATTTTACAAAGAAAGAAAAAAGAAAACCGGAGAATCGAAGAGAAAATGTTTATAAAATATCATTTCAAAAAACTTTTGACAAAATAATTGAAATTGCCCAAGCAAGAGATGATAAGGAAGGAATTGATGTAATTAATTTGATTTCAAATACTAGATATGGTAGTATTGAGCTAAAGAACCATAATTCATGCTTCGTTGCATTTTATAGTAAACGTGATTTAACCCCTCGTCAAGTTAAAACTATACCCGCTGTAGAACACATCATTAATTATTTGAACAGTCATAAAGATGAATGTCAATTCTCTTTGAAGAATATTTTAAGTATGTATGAAGAAGAGTTGCCTACGGATAGATTTTTAAAAAGTAAACTAAAAACCGTCAATGTATCGTTGTTTTTGATGGTTACCCCGATAAGAACTATGCTAACAGCACTAAAAATTCAGAACGATTACGGCGTTTACAAAAATGTAATGCACCAGAAATAAATTTAGAAGGAAATATGAAAGTCATACCGCAATCAAAGTTTTTATCAAATAAAAAAAATAAAAAACGAATCATTGATTTACTATGTCAACATTTAAAAGAAACTGAAATTCTTCATAAACAAGCAGTTGAAGATGCCGATGCCTTCATTATTCAGATTGCTATACATTATTCGTTTAGTTATAAATCCGTTGTTATTATCGGAGAAGATATAGATTTATTAGTAATTTTATTCCAATTGGCTCGTCTCGCCGCTCCTCGACGCTCAGTCCTTAGGAGTGGGGGGGGGGGGGCTCAAAGAGCTTGGTGCAGGCTGAAGCTGCTCGCTTCTAGATCCTGATACTCCCTCCCGAGCACTTCCAGCTGATCCAGCTAACTTGTTTCTCATGTAAAGATGAATATATCAATTATTAAAATCAGTATTAAGAATTAAATTAATCAGCTTTAAATGTAAATCGAACGGTAAAGCTTTGGTAAATAGATCGGCTATTTGATCTTTCGAAGCGATCCAGCTAACTTTGATCAGATTTCTTGTTTCACATTCTCGAACATAATGTTCTCGAACTCCGGACATATGTTTTAGTTTATTAGTGGTATTTACCTGAGAGCTAGCTATCGCTGCTGAATTATCGCACCAGAGTGTCATAGGCAAGAATTTACAGTCTATAATCAAGCTGAGGGAATTTGTTAAAGCGACCATGCTTTGACATGCTTCGCTCATAGCCACATATTCGGCTTGACATGTTGACAAAGCAACATAGTTTTGTTTATGCGTTTTCCAAGCTACTGTATCTCCAAACAACTTGACGACAAATCCACTGGTCGTCAGTGAGTTTTTACAGTCAGCAAAACTCGCATCAGAAAACCCTTGTATGTCATCAAGCTTACCTGTAAACTTTAAACCTCTACTCTTGGTGTATTTTAAATATCTACAGACTCTTTGAATAATTAACCATTCCAGCTTAGTTGATTTGATCTGATGTCTGCTCAGAACATTTACAGCGTAAGCTATATCAGGACGTACAGTATTTGCTAGATACAATAGTGAAGCCACAATTTCCCTATATCTGGTATTACCAAATTTTTCCTCGAGCTGATTATCGTCTTCCTCTCTTTCTCTTCTCTGACGATTTATTACTTGTGCTGTGACCATAGGTGTTCTTTGTGGGTGTGCTTCACTGTATCCAAACCTTTTTAACATTTTGTCGATATACTTTTCCAGTGTTAGATTCATGACATGATTTTCTCTGTCTCGATTTATCTCAATACCCAAGAAGCTCTTAGGTTCGCCGAGATCAGACATTTCAAACTCCAGCTTAAACATTTTCGACATTTCTTCCAGCTTACTTTTGTCATTACTGGCTATAAGTATGTCATCTACATAAACCAATAATATTAGTTGATTCTTTCCTTGTCGCCAAGTGAACAGACATGGCTCAGAATTATGTGCCTGTAGTTCCAGCTTGACTGCTGTTTCAGTGAATTTTTCATACCATTTCTTCGGACTGATTTTTAATCCATACAAAGCTCGTTGAATTTTGCAGACTTTCTTATTTCTGATTTCTGCTGAGCAGTCAACTCCCTCAGGAATTTCCATATAGACTTCACAATCTATATTTCCATTCAGAAAAGCAGTTTTAACATCCAGCTGTCGGACTTCAAAATCGAACTTGTTGACTAGAACAAACACTGATCTTATGAGTGCAAGTCCAGAAACAGGGGCATATGTTTCAGCCAGGTTGTATTTATTTCGATCTTTGAAACCTCTTATAACTAATCGAGCTTTGTATTTGGTTTCATTGTTTAATCCAACTTTTGTTTTTAGCACCCACCTTGAGTCAATGATGTTTGGTTTTTCTCCTCCTTTTACTAGAGGTTTATCAACAATTTCCCAAACTTCATTTTTCTTCATGGATTCCAACTCACTTTTTATGGCTTTTTGCCATTCGAACTTATTTTCAGAGCTCATAGCTTCTTTGTATGAAATTGGATCACCTTGTGTTCTAGCGATTAGAACACTTACTTCATTATGTTCCAGCTGTGTGAGTTCGGATTCGACCATGTTTGACTTTGGTGTAGGCTCGATTTCAATCTGTTTTCTCGGACGTCCTCGTTTCCGTTTCTCTCCCTCCGTTTCAGAGATCGGAACAGTTTTCTCTTCATCAAGCTTATTTAATCCTGTTTCATTGGTTACTGCCTCCAGTGTGTTATTCCAGTCCTTGATACTGTTTTTGTTGTACTTGTCACCAAAGACAATTTTTTCATTAAATCGAGCATCTCTACTTTCGTAGTATTTGCCTTCTTCCGGCTTCAAAAACAAGTATCCAGTCGGTTTATATCCGATCAAAACAACTCTTTTTCCCAGCTGATCGAACTTAGGCCCTGTTTTTCTTTGTACCTTAATATATGCAATACTTCCAAAGCGTTTTAATTGATTTAAATTGAGTTTCAATTTAGGTTCGAACTTTTGCAGATGAGGTACCATATCATTCGAGCTGTTAGGTGTCCTATTATAGAAATACACGGCCGCATTCAGAGCTTAATCCCACATATTCTCAGGCAATCGAGTATCGTATATAAGAGATCTCGTTTTCTGTTGGATAGTTTGGTTGAACCTTTCGGCAACACCGTTATGTTCTGGTGTATCAGGGCTGGCTAGTTGCACTCAGCACCAAATTTATCCAAGACTTCCAGCGTATATCCACCTGTAAATTCTGTTCCTTGATCGCATCTAAGGTAACAGAATTTGAAGTCTTTACCAAGTAAATTTCTCGAGCTTTTTATAAACAACTCCAAACAGTTTCCGGTTTCGGTCTTATGTTTCATGGGATATGCCATTGCCAAACGAGAATAATCATCTATAAATACAGATATAAATTTGTATTTTTTGGGATGCGACGTAGGACTAATAGGACCCATTGTATCTGCATGAACAATTTGGAGTGGTTCACTCGCTCTTTGTCTAGTCGAGCTAAAGGGTAATTTGTTGAATTTTGAAACAATGCAGGCTTCACAATCCAGTACAGAGTTATCGAATTTAATGTCTTGAATACCTTTAATATCAGGAAATTTTCTTTGAAATTCTTTCAAATATTTTAATGATGCATGTCCAAGTCTGACATGCCATAACATAGCTTTATTGGTATTCAATTCATTAACTCTACTACCCGCACTGAACTCGTAATTTATGTTTTCAATATCATCAGACTTATTTACATTGCAAATTTTTCTATCTCTCAACGTGTTTTCAAAGTTAGAGTAACCAGAGCTCGGCTCATTATTGTCAAATTCTGTATCTGATGTATTGAAATCGGTCTGCCCTTGTTCATTAAATGTTTGATTAACGGATTGATCAGTATTATTATATTCCAGCTCAGAAGTTCCATCTTTGTCAACAATTTCTCTTTCAAGCTTAGACTGATCGTGATTTTCCGTATTATCAACATTCATTTCTCCTCAAGCTTATTTTGTTTAGTATATGTAACCGCTTTGTACGGATATTCCTGACGCCTTGTTGAAATGTAGGCGACTACTTTACTTGTACGCGATTTTAAAGGAATTTCCGTTTCATTGATTTTATCCATTTCCAATTCTATTACCCAAAACGGTTTTTCATAAATTCCAGAAACAAAAACAGTGTTTGATTTTGGATCAAAGATATCAATTCGCTTATTGTCAAGATAAATACTCAAGCCTTTATCAACAAATTTTCTTAGTAATAACAGATTTTCTGACAATGATTTTGCATAAATTACATTATTCAAGCATAAAACGTCATTACTACTCATATGACCATAAACACAACCAACTCCCTCCGATTTCATAATTGCAGCATCATTGTCATTTGCGCATTTTATATCAAGCTGTTTTGAATTATCAAACGTTCTAAAAATCAATTTTGAGTTGGTCATGTGTTCTGTAGCACCAGAATCTGCAAGAAACCTGATCAATTGATTTTCGCTAGATTCTACAACGTCGGACATGTTCGCATAGAGAGCTTCACACTTACCAGAGTTTGCCTTATTCTTTTCATTAGGCTTGTTTTGACCTTTCTTTCCACGCGAATTTCCGCGATTTGGGCCTTTATCGGACTTAAATCTCTTAGCATTGTTGCTTTTTGTGCATCCGTATCACGTTTACCGCCACGACGATAAGTTCCACGTTTACCACCCCGGAAAGAAAATGAATTTTCATACCTTCTTTGATTCTCATTTCTTGAAGAATCTTTTCCAGCTGTTCTCCCTTATAGGGGCAATCGACTCGAATATGTCCATCATATCGCTTACAATTGAAGCACATCTTTCCAGACCTTTTGCAGTCCTCGCTTCTATGCCCTTTATTACCGCAGTTGAAGCAGTGTGGCTTTATGTTTTGCGCGTCGTACGTTTTTATTCCAGCTGATTCGAGCTTTTGGCCATGGTTTGTTCCTCCAGTTGATGTTTCTCGAGCTGTTTCCTGCTGTATAATATAGTCCTTTAGTTGACTTACTGACAACAGTTTGCCTGTTGCATTTTTATTTAGAAACTCTGTTTCTCTGACTTGTGGCAGATTCGAAACGATAGCTTCAAAAAATGCATCATGAATTTCTACATCGGACAAAGGTGGAGTATCGGGCAATTTATTATGTAATCGAACTATATTATCGAACTTATCCCAAAATGCGGAAGCCTTTTCTTTATTCGGTCTGTATTTAATGTTATGGAGCTGTTTTCTCAAACTTGCAGTAGATAAATTGATTTCATTTTCTTTAATTCTTTTAATTTCATTTAATAAATCCTTGGGATCTTTTATATTAGAAACTTTATCATAATATGTCATATCTATTCTATTAATAATATGATCTCTAACTCTAACTTTATCTTTTTCAAATTTTGATTCATCGACATTACGAGACATAGCATTCGAATCAATTACATACAATAGATCTGCAACAGTCAGTTCAGATTTAAGGAAATCTATAAATGAATCTATATTCGAGCTTGTAGTAAGTTTATAGTCTCTACGGAGAGAAGTTTGAGAATTTGTTAATTCAATTTTTATTTTATCAGTGACACTTCCGGTGTCTCTTTACAATCCAGCTTTTTCTATTTCAGCTCGTATCAATTCGGACAGATGTTCATTACTTACAGGTTTTTCCGTCTTTTCAACCGCTTACTCCTTGTTTAATCGAGCTGGTGAGTCCTTAGATTGAGTGGGTCCATCCTTCTCAAATTCAGCTGGTTTATCAATTTTAAATTGATTATTTTCCCATTCCTCATCTTCAACCCATCGTCTAACATGGCCATCAATCGACTCTACTTTCTCAGTCACGTAACGTCTGCAATTTGCAAACTCTTCGACCACATCATGATACACTTTATTGCATTCATGATCAATTTTGTCGTCGAATTTACTAATTGCAGCTTCTGCCACTGCCAGACGTTCTATTAACTCTGAAAATGAATTTGGTTTGTAAGAGCTTACAATTGGTGACAGTTCAATCCTTTTAGAATTCAAGTGACACTTAACTCCAGAATAACTAGAGTTCATGAAATCAGAATTTTTAAGAAATTCTCTTTCATTAACTTTTCCAGCATGCAAATCAATTTTTGATTCAAACTCGGACTTAAAAATTTCCCCTTTTGACAGCTTTTATTCAGTCCGAAATTCAAATTTACCACTTGTTGTGATTTTACGATTGGAGTAGGTTTACCTTTTAACCGAGACTCAAACTTAGCCTCCAATTCTTTTAGTACGGATGCACCAGGCTCTATGTTTCCGGCTTTCTCGGACTTATTAAACTCGGACTTTTTGGCCACATCGCTGTCAATTTCTTCCAATTTGTCGAACTTAAAGGGTTGAGGCGTTTCCTGTCGACCAGAAACGGACTCGGCCTCCATGGCTTCATCTTCTACTCGAGCTCTTTCTATCTCTCTTTTCAGAGACTCCAGCATGGATGATGATAATGTAGAATTATCTAGAAATATTATTAACAAATGAGTCATTTATTTGACGAACAACAATCAAAATAAATTTCTCAACAATAATTTAAGGCAGTTTTAATTAAGCACA
>JACCIB010001214.1:0-47649 GCA_018906965.1 Philotrypesis tridentata
ATTTAAACTGGCAAGGAGCTCGCCGAAAGGACGCGGAAGTGAGCTCTTCACAGATGACGCGTCCCGTCAGTCCGGTAATCCACAAAATGGACTACATTTAGAAGCAACAATCAATACGATGATTGGACATTGTCCATCCATTAGACTACATATACCACAGTTAGGGGAGGAAATTATGACTTGTATGATTGATACGGGTGCTTCTTTGAATGTGGTAAAAGAAGAAGCATTACTAGATGGTGTAGCTAGAGATTATGATGTTATTTATAGTATTAAAGGTATATCACCTCATAGGATACAATCACTGGGGCGAGTATTTTTAACTATAAAGGGTATAGATCATGAATTTCAGGTAATTCCAAAGAATGTAATGTTGCCTGAGGGAGTAATACTTGGATCGCCTTTCCTGTCGGAAGAAAAGGTAAATATAAGATTTGGAGATCAAAATGTAATTTTGAGTAGTCAACCAATAAGTCCAATACCGTTTGTAAGACCGGCACAGGATTTATTGAGGAAAACGGACTCAGAGGTTGGGTATTCTGGTCTTCAGGTGGTAAATAAGGAAAAAGATAATGTGGTTGTGTTGCAGGAGAAAGCTGAGACAAAAGTTTGTCTAAAATTACCACCGTATCAAAGAGTGCAAGTAAAAATCCCTGTCACTGCGGACTCACAGCGAGGTGATGCATATCTTCCGGAAATCAAGACAATTCCAGGGGTATATCTTGGAGACAATGTTGTGACTAATAACCAGGGTTTCTGTTATGCTATGGCTGCGAATTTGTTGCCAGAGCCAGTGGAAATAGAGATTACTCCACAGTATTTGGAGCCTTTTGATTTTAGTGACGATAATGATCTTCTGGATTTTCCGTTGGAAGGAGATCCACCTGCTGATGAGCAACAGAGGTTTGAATTAATAAAGGAAAAATTATTGAAGGAACATCATTCCAGGCAAGAAGCTAAGCAGATAAAAGAACTGATAATTAAGTATTCTCATTTGTTTTATTTGCCAGGGGATCCACCTCCAAGAACTTCCTATGCCAGACATAAGATCAGGACAACGGATGAGGTTCCAGTGAGAGTGAAATATGAAAGAGCACCTCAAGGTTTGGATGAGGAATTATATAGTCAATTACATAAGTTGATTGAGGCAAAGGTAATAAGATCTTCAAAGAGCCCTTATTGTAGTCCGGCAATGATTGTGCCAAAGAAATCTGGACCTGATGGTAAGAAAAAGTATCGTTTGGTGATAGACTATCGGAAGCTCAATGCAAAGACTATTAAGGATGCTTACCCTTTGCCCAATATAACAGAAATATTAGAGCAGATCGGTTGTGCAAAGTATTTCTCAGTTTTTGACCTTGCAATGGGGTTCCATCAGATAGAGATTGAACCAGAAGACATTGAAAAGACTGCTTTTAATACCAAGTACGGGCATTTTGAGTATGAGTGCATGCCCTTTGGCCTTTCCAATGCGCCCCCTACGTTCCAGAGGTTAATGGACAAGGTTCTATCAGGTTTGCAAGGTTCAGAATTGTATGTATTTTTAGATGATATAGTTATTTATTCAAATAGTCTTGAGGAACATGAAAGGAAAATAAGTAATCTATTCGACAGACTGTCTGAAGCAGGTCTGAAGCTTCAAATTGATAAATGTCAGTTTTTAGTTCCAGAAGTTAAGTACCTGAGACATATCATCAGTGGTGAGGGAGTTAGACCTGATCCAGAAAAATTGGAAGCTGTGTCTAAGTTTCCAACTCCAGAGACTCAGACTAATGTAAGACAGTTTCTTGGTTTAGCAGGTTACTATAGAAGATTCATTGAAAATTTTGCTTCTATATCACGGCCTATGAACAAAATGTTAGAGAAAGGTATAAAATGGGAGTGGAAAGATGAACAACAAAAGAGTTTTGAAGCCTTAAAGAAAGCTCTTTGTGAAGCTCCTGTTTTAGCAGCTGTGGATTTGGATAAGCCGTTTATTTTGACAACGGATGCAAGTGATTTTGCTATAGGCGCGGTTCTTTCCCAAGGAGAACCTGGACAAGATCATCCAATAGCATATATGTCCAGATGTATGAATAAAAGTGAGCGGAATTATTCCACTACCGAGAAAGAATGTTTGGCAGTGATTATAGCGGTAGAGTATTTTAGACATTATCTTTATGGACGACATTTTACTATTTATGGCGATCATGAGCCATTGACTTGGATAGATTCAATCAAAGATCCAATGAGTAGACTTAATCGCTGGAGATTGCGGTTGAGAGGTTATTATTATACTTTCAGGTACAAGCCTGGACATCTGAATATTAATTCGGATGCTCTGTCACGAAATCCAGTGGTAAAGTCTACTGATAAGAAATGTAGTAAAAATGATGGTAAAGACATAAGGGGGGAGGTGTCTTTATTACCTTTGGTACCCAAGCCTACCAAAACTTCCTTGGCAAGACAAAACCTTGCTAAATTGTCTGAGGATGAAAAATCAGATGTAACACCTAAGCCTGCAAGGAAGAAACCTGGCAGGAAACCTGGGTATAAAGATCCGCTACCTACTGTTCCTAAGGGCATGGAAGGAGGACAAGCGGATTTAAATGCCAGTACTATAGGAAAAAGGTTGAGACAGCGTAAGATGGAAATGCCAAAAACGGTAGTATTTTCTGATCCCATTTCTACAGTATCGGAAAGCAAGAACTCGTCTGAAAGTGAGGAACGTGAGGACAGAAATGTGGATCCTAGAGAGGATGCTCCTATACCGTCTTTGAATAAGTCAGCATTACCAAGTCTTGCAAGAAATTTAGTTTCTCCAGATTCCGAAGCTTCAGGTAGTCAGGAAAATTTGGAAGATAAAAGTCCTGGTAAGAGTGAAGTGGAAGAAGTTATGGCTACCGAGTCAGTAGGAAGTAAAAAGACTTTTAAGAGGACGGTCAAACCTCCGATAAAGAGTATATTAAAGAATCAGTTCCAGGATTCTTCTTCTTCAAGTGATGATTTGGAGTTGATTAATGGACCATTACAGTCTACCATGCGAAGATCTGCTATTGGTAGTATCCAGGACCAGTCCAGCTTGGAGGTGTCGGGAATTGATAATCCCAATTCTCTTATTTGGGATAATTATGTTCCAGAATATAAGGAATCTGAGGATGATACAAGCCCAGGTATCGAAGAGTTAGATGAGATTCAAGACTTTCCATTGAGAAATGCCAAATCTATGTCTTCATTACCTTCGGACGGTATTGAAAAGACTAAGCTCACTGAACAGGAGAAGAGTTTAAGAGACAAAACGATTAATGAAACTTTAAGAGAGTGGGCGTTGGATTATGCGGAAAGAAATGCGAATCCTATAAGAGCTAAATCGCCTATAAAAGGGTACAGAGCCAGTTCCACGGCTTGGCCAGACGTGGAAAATTTGGAAGATGAGACAAACTGGCGAAATTTGTCACCTATAGAACAGGTGGACAGTGAAGAGGAGTCCGATGTTTCTGAAGTTGCATCTGATATTTCAAAAGGGGTAGACAGGAATGTCGAGGCTTTACCAGCTAAAGCAGAGGAGCCTGCTAAAAAGTCTGGTAATAATCCTAATATTTCTGGGGTTACGGATTTATTGGGTAGGTCCTTGAAAATGTCGCCGGTATCTTTGTCTGCAGAGGGTTTGGAAGATCCTTATGATTTGAAGTATAATATGAAAATGCTCACTACTCGAGAAGGTGTAACATACCTGAAGGATAATATAGTACACTTTATTTCTAAAGATTTAGAGATCATAAGTGGTACTAATAAATTGCTGGTGGATATTGAAGCCTTACATTTGTCAGATTTAGTTGGACATCATCCTAAATTAGGGGATGTTGTTGTTACAGAAAATAGGAAAAGATTCATTTTTAGTTTGGTAATAGTAGAAAATTTTAAAGATGAAATAAAACCTAGTATTTTGCGTACATGTTTTATTAAATTGAGGACATTGATTAAGGAGAAAAATTTGAAATCCTTTAGAATAGCAAGATCTGGAGAAATTACAGATAGTTTGCCTAGAGGAGTTTTGTTAAATCAATTAAAATCAGTTTTTGGTAATGTGAAAATTTCTGTAACAGTGTGTCTGGGTAATTGTAGAACTTTGTCGCCAGAACACAGATCAGCTATCTTGCACGATTATCACAACAGTTTGTTTGGTGGACATAGAGGTATGGGTAAAACGTATAGACGTATTCGAGAAAGATTCTATTGGAAAGGCATGAAAGATGATGTTCATGCTTTTGTTCGACGTTGTGAAATCTGTCAAGAACAAAAGCTAGTAAGAGTAAAGACTAGAGAGCCGATGGTTATTACTGATACACCGAGTGAAGTATTTTATAAGGTAGCAATTGATACTGTAGGACCTTTATGCAAGACTACAGAAGGAAACATGCATATATTAAGTATGCAATGTTTGTTTTCAAAGTTTTGTTTAGCAGTCCCAATACCAAATATCAAGGCTATCACGGTAGCGGATGCATTGGCAAGACATCTGATTGCTCAGTATGGAGTGCCAAAAATCATCTTGAGTGATAGAGGGAGAAGTTTCTAGAATAAATTACTTTCAGAGTTATCAGAAATATTTCAGTTTAAATTGAACTACTACGACTGCTTATCATCCACAGTCGAATGGATCTTTGGAGAGGAGCCATGCAGTTTTGGCTGACTTTTTGAGGAATAAGGCTGCTAGTAAGCAGGATTGGGACAAGGTGGCTCCTTTCGCTATGCATGAGTATAACACCTCTGTGCATGCTTCTACGGGTTTTACTCCTTTTGAGTTGGTGTATGGAAGACCAGCTAGAGCACCCAATAGGTTGCCGGATGAAATAGAGCTTGAAACCTACAATGAGTATGTGCGAGATTTAACCGAATGCCTTCGGAGTCTTCAGTCTTTAGCTAGAGATAATCTAGTTAAATCAAAGTTGAAAAATAAAGAATATTATGACAAGAAAGCCAGACCATTAAAATTAGAGGTGGGAGAAGAAGTTAGAGTTTTGAAAGAGCCAAGGTACGGAAAACTGGATAAATTCTATAATGGTAATTTTATCGTGAGAAAGATAAGAGACAACAATAACGTGGTGGTTGAGTCTTCTAATGGAAAGTTATTAGTTAAACATAAAGATAAGCTGGAAAAATTTTATCGTTAACCACAATATTGTTTTTTTTTGTTTTCTCTTTTACAGAAGATCATGGCGTGGGTTCGGACTTTTCTTCTCGCTTTTATTCTTGGTGGTCCACGGGCTTTAGCGCAGGATAATCGTGTGAATAATATCACGTATTACCAGCTGGCACCTATTACGAATAATCCTGGTATATATTACGAATATATAGCAGATATTCGTTTTGAAAAGGTCAAGTGGAAAATAGTTATTACGTTGGATTTCAGTAAATGGGAAGACATAGTTCAAGTGAGGCGTAGGATATTCTTGGACGCAGTTTTAGTATGTCATAAGGTTATAGAAAAGAACATTTGTGAAGAGATTTTGCGGTCTTCCAGAACTAATAATCAGTTGAACTTTTTGGAAACATTGCAACTAAAATTGCAAAATTTCTTTTCATCTGAGATAAAGCCAGACGGGTTGGCGACTCCTTATTCCCATTCTTTGGTTAAAAGATGGTCACCTTTCGGCTTTATTGGATGGGGATTTAAAGTTCTTTTTGGTACTATGGATTCTGAAGATCGTGAAAATTTGCATTTAAACGTGGATAAATTATATGATCAGGCCTCGAATATGTCTGTCCTATTGTCTGAACAAACCCATATTGTAAGATCAAATCTAGAGTCTATTCATGATAAGCTTAAAGCAGACGAGTCATTGTTGTCAGCAGACCATAAAGTTCTTGTAGATTTATTGAATAGAACGGAAATATTTGACAATGAAATTCATAGAACTGCAATCGTGCAAAAGTTGAGTTTATGGTTAAATCAGTTCGATAAATCTTTAGAGGATAGTATAAAGTCTTTGAGAATTTTGTTAGATGCTTTAGAGGCTGCATCCTTGGGACATTTACATCCATTATTATTTGATAGAGTTCTGTTAAAGGGGATTCTTTCAACTATTAATGAGCATGTTTTACCATGGAGTCATGATCAGGTTACAGTTGAAATGCTGCATACAATGTCCAAAACTAGTGTTAGCGCAAGAAATGGGAAATTAATAGTGGTTTTAGAATTTCCTTTAGCAGAGAAAAATAAATTTTCATACTACCGAATTCATTCCTTGCCAATGAGAAATGAAATTTTGTTTAAGACTGAGTCTTTTATTAAAATTGTTTCGGATTATACCTATATAATAGTATCGAATGATATGCAGCAGTATCTACTGGCAAATTCCGAATTCCTAGACTCTTGTACAAAATATGCGAACAAGTTACATTGTCCACCGGATTTGCCATTTTACTTGGACCAAGAGAATAGTCCGTGTGAGTATTCATTGCTTGCTCGGCCTTCTGTGGAAGTCCTCAAAAGGTGTAGATTTGCAGTCTCGGTGGACAGAATTCCTTATTTGACACGACTATCTAGTACTAATGAGTGGTTGTATTCTTTGCCTTCTTCAATTAAGATGAGAATCATCTGCAATGGTGAGCGGAAAGCTGAACTGGAGTTAGATGGTACAGGTTTGTTGGCAATCAGGGATCAATGTCATGGTCGTACTGGTTCCAATATTTTGTATGGTATAACTGTAGTTAGAACAAATCAAACTTATCTTTATGAGGCTAAGTTGCCTTTTAATTTAACGATTTTTGAGGTTGAAAATTACAAGGTTGCTCAGTATCATAAATTGGTTCATTTAGAGGAAGCAGATTCAGAGGAACTACGAAGTTGGGCGGAAGGTGAAGATTCAGTCACTTTAAAAAGACTAGAAAAGAAATTTAAAGAGTTGTCGGTACTAAAACGATCTAAGACGATGCATTCAATTTATGTGGGATGTGCGTCTGTGGGTCCGGCAATATTACTACTAGTCGTATTTATGTTTTGGAGGTGCTGTAGTAGTAACATATTGCAATGCTGCAGACGGAAATCAGTGAAGGCAGATTTTTTGGGAAGTTCTAAGAATCAACCGGAAGACAAGAGAGCAGAGAAATCCCGGATGCAGTTTGAAGAAGGCATCTCAACTGGATTTTCTTCGTCAGCCCCTACCTTACCATCATCGACTAGTGGGAGTGAAATTCTCTTTCTGTCCGAACCGTCGCAATTGGTTCGTAGACCCGGTAATTTTCATTCTTATTTTATTCCGCGTCCTTTGCCGCTGCAAGGTTCGGAAATGTAGTTTTTTTTTGGATTAATTAGGTGGATATGCAATGGGAAAATAATTTGATTAAAACGGTTTATTTTTTTTGTTTTTTTGTTAATTTATTTTAACTTTTAACAAACAGAATAAATAATTTAAAGATTATCTAATTTTAGTTCAAATTTTGTACTTCGTTAATCTGTTTGTTCTGCACAATTCTTGCCAGTCTGCGCCTGATGAAAGTGGCATTAGTAGTAAAGGGGGGCTAATGGATGTTGCAAACGCTGTTGTCTGTTTTTTTGGCTGGGTCTGAAAGATACAAATATTTAGTGGTTAATTTGAATCGTTGTTAAAACTTTTATTTGTTATAATTATTAAAAAAAAATTTGCGACTTACGGGAGGAGGTAATGTTTCTATGTAACCTAGATCGTTGATTTTGTAAGTGAGGGCATATGTCGCCCATAAATTGTCGTTGTGCTGTCGGTGCCCATAGTCGGACTCATAGCCGAATACACGGGCGAATTCAACTCGCTCTTTGTGCTCAACTAGGGCAACGATTTTTGGATCCACCGATCCGTTGAGCTCTGGTAAAGTCGCTAGCTGCTAATACTTGCGGTAACAGGCGTCGTGTAGACGGTCGTGGTCCTTGCAATAGTTGCGTCGGGACCTTGTGTGCTTCTCACATTGCTGGGGTCCTACCATTGCGGAACATTTCCGTATGCGCCTGTCTTGGCATTTTTCCTGGAGCCACTCGGTGATTTGGATAAGTGCCGGTACAGCGCACTTGCGGGCGAGCCTTACTAATCGATCAAATTGTTGGTTGATCCACCACCGCGTTTCAATTTCTGTGGGCGTCCATTGCCCAGGATGGAAATAATAATTTATCCATATTACTACTGTGCGTGTGGATACTACGCGCCGGTAGTAATGTAAAATAAAAGAGAAAAGAATGTAGCGAGACATGATTACACGATAGCAGTCAATGTATAACTAATGTATAGCGCAGACTTCGCCGCGAGCGAACGAAAAAAATGCAAGTTCGCGATTTCGGCGCGGGCATTGGACTTAGAGTATTTACGTGTGATCGCGCGACTGAAGTCGACGGCCTCAGGTGTGCTGAGTTGCGACTTGTATTTTTCGAGCTTGGAAGCCCGTGCGCGCCGCGAATATGTGAGAGTAGCCTTCTATGGACTTAGGTGGTTATTCTAAGGACCTTTGGGTACATTTTTTTCGGAAAATCCACTCATCGGATTCGGATGCGCTTGGGTCCATAGATCGGTACTTCGTTAAAAATTTTTGTAAAATTCGAAAATTTTTTATTGTTTAATTTATAACTTTTGAATTTATTAATATTTTGTAAATGTTTTTTGATATATAGGATGCCTATGCTTAGTTGTAAAATTACAAAGTGGTCCGGTTTCGATCCGACCATTATTAAAAAATTTTTTTTGTTATTAACGAATTCGGGATTTTTTTTCATAGGATCCGAGATTAGGCTTAGTTAACAAATTAGGTACCAAAATAACAATTTTCGGACCATAATTTTCTGACCTACGGCCATTTGTTTACAAAAGGTCACTTTCGCTCAGCAAGTCTATGAATGGTGCTGATCATCGGTAGCTAGTCAAAATTCAAAAATTTGCATTATTTTAGAAGTTAGACCTAAATGTTGCTAAATTGTTAATTAAGTCTAATGTACATTTTGTTTATGTTTTCTAGAGTCTGTGTATGTAAATTTCAGTTATAGATATTTATTAGCTAGGCTCCTATAATTATTCAAAAAAATCATATGTATTGCATTGGTGGTATGTATTTCGTATTAGTCCGCGGCGGCCATTTGAAGATACTCGGAAAGAAACAAAGTTCATCCGTTCCATAACAAAGGAGTCGGTAACCCGTGCAGTGCTGCCCCGCGTGAACTTTGGCCGTGACTAATTAGTTTCGTGTTGATATACCGCGAGGTGCTGCCGCGTCTTGATTTCGCCGACGCCCGCCGCCACGACTCATTGTCGAATTCGCATTTGAATTGTATGCACGTATGCCGCTGAAGTTTTCAATTGCTCTGGCAGTTTCTTGTGTTTTCTTTGTTGAGTGTTTAAGTGCGTGTACTATCATGAAGGTTACAGTAACCGAGGATGTTCTAAGTACGGCAGCCCTAGTACTTAAAAGGGCCCTGGACCATTTGGACCGTGCTCAGGAAGCTGTGAAGTTAGCCCAAGAAAATTACTGGAGAGTAGCTAACGTGGTGAAAAATAACAATAATTGTGCTGCTACGTTAATGAAGAAAAAGCAAGATAAGTCGAGATTTTTGAAAAAAAAGGATGTGTTTAAACTGTACGTGAATAAAATTCGAGAGAGCACGAGAAGTTCGGCAGTATGTCAATCACCAGCGGAGTCAGCGGTTTTAAGTTCGGAGCGTCGACCGCCGATTGCGGAAGAGTGCAAAGTGCGCGCGTGTCCTACTGCCCGTGTTATAGCGCAAGGTGGGACAGCGCTGGCCGTGTCCGCGATTCTGCAGGTGGATAGTCTGCCGGGTCTGCAAAAATGTAAATGGAAAGAATTGAAAGCTGTGCTTGTGTACCGGGACTGGACAACACCTACTGCATTGGATATTTTGAATTTTATTAAAATATTTTGGTGCAAGTATCCAGCTCAACGCGGTATTCAGGGAGCAAACACAGCAGAGGTTCCCATTAAAAAAAGGAAAAAAAGGAAATCCTCAACAACGGATAAGAAGACTAAGAAAATAAAATTGTCCGAAGAAGAAAAAATTCAGAAGAGACGAGAGAAAGACCGGTTAAGGAAGGCCGAAGCACGGAAGAAGAAATTGGCTGAAGCAGCCAAAGTACCATCAAAGCCGCGTTACCCTAAGGTGGTCCTCGACAGACTGAACATAGCAACTGACAAGAAGCCCCTTGGCCAGGTACCAGCATTATTTACTAGTTGTACTGACTGCAGGGGTGATTGTTGGTATCAGGGAAAGGACAATTCGGTGAATTGGCTGCTATGTGTCGTCTGTAGGACCAATTGGGCCAACAGTGAGTGTGTAGGTCGTATCCCTTATGAATGTAGAATTTGCAAAATCAAAAGAAGACTCAGGGACAATAAATCTACTGGATTAAAAAAATTTAAAAAGGTATAAATATTATTGTAAATCAATCGTTGGATCTTTTCTTTTGCGCCAGCTTCCATTGGCGAGGGCGCCAATATTCTAAGGGGGGAGGTGTAAGATCCCACGATTGATTGATTATATTATTTGTTAATCGATAATGTTTGCTGAGTGGTTGATTTTCGTGTAAGTATACTGTATGACTGTGAATGAGAGCGCTGACGGTGTGATTGTTGTTGCGTACGCCTCGAGTGTATGAATGAGGGTGCTGACAATGTATGTTTGCAATATACCAGTTTCGCGAGCTGGTTGAGCAACGGTATGTGTTAGTTTCAATCTGAGAGAGCAAGTTAGCGTTTTTATTGATGTCAGCGTTCAAAACATCTTTGTAACCTCTCTCTAAGTGGCGAGTTTTGATTGGTCTTCGGTGTCCTCACGTATTAATCATCTGACCAACGCCCTGGTCGGGGATGAGACTTTATAAGCTCAGAGCCCGGTCGGCGCGGGGCCTTTCACGACCAAACCAGGTACCAGTGTGCGTCTAACCTCTTCGCATACGGTAAAGCAAGCTGTTGCCGTCACTACGACTTGCCGCTGAAGACTAGCTGACTACTTGGAGCTGTTGAAGAAGACTTTACCAGAGATCGTAAGAGGGTGTCAAGGTACTACCTGTACGCTATCGGAGGGCCTAGAAATCCACTGAACTCTGCAGGCAAGCTGGCATATTTGCTCCGGTCAAAAGTACTGCTCAACTTCAATACATTGCGACGAAAGGACCGCCAACATATCTGGCGTGAGTGGGTGAAGCCGCAGCTTAGATAAGTCTACATAACCTGCCACGACTAGCTCGTGTAGTTTAAGATCACATACTCGCCCTAAGGGAGAAGGACACTTCGAACCACAGCGAGTGTACAAAAGCGTAAGTTAGCTTTTTTAGTATTATAACAGAACAAATGTACAAGATCAGAAACTACGTAAAATAACTAGTATAAACTTTGAATGCGAAAGTATGAATGGCCCTTTACCGTCCTTGGAAATCTGTCTGGCTTAATAAAACAAAACAATTAGAAAAGAAAATAGATGTTTAGATGAGAAAAAGATTATTTAATTAACAAAAGCCCTTTACCCACTAACAAGCCCTTCAGTCCTAAACTAGAGTAAGAACGCATAAAGGACAACTCAAGAGTCCACTCCCAACATTTGAAGACTAGCAGAGCGTGTCCACACTTCTAAAGACGTGTCCGCACTTTTGGAATATCGTGTCCGCCCTTTTTGATTATGTCCGCATTTTCCAAATCGCGTCCGCACTAAAGGAGGGTAAGTCTGCGGAACTAAATTCGTCCACACAACATCCTAATAGGGCACAAGAGCAGCAGTCCGCCTTTATTTAATCAAGTCCGCTTTTACGAAGACGTGTCCGCACTTTTCAATATCGTGTCCGCACTTTCGTACAAACGTGTCCGCACTTTCGTACAGACGTGTCCGCACTTTCGTACAGACGTGTCCGCACTTCCGTACAGACGTGTCCGCACTTTCGTTACGTCCACCTTTTGTTACTACAAGTATTATAAACAATATAAGAAAAGACACGCGGACTAAAGTAATAATAATAAATTATTGTTTAATGATTATTTTAAAAACATAAGGTCTCGGGACCAAAGACATCCTTCCAAATAAAAATAATTATTTGTAGTGAACTCAGGCGGTCCGGAGTCAAATCCGGCCCTTACAATTGCTACACCTGATACTTCAGTTAAAACATTACAATCTTCTACTAAAAATAAAACGACTACTAAACTATGCAATACTATCTTGTTCCATAAAAAAACGGTTTCACCCAATGCTTTAGTTAAAATAATCATATCTGGAGTAGTAAAAAAAATTCCTTGAAAAACATTACCCTCTCTCAATAATATATTAGATTTTGTAAATATAAATAATATCTTATGCCATATTATTTTAAAATTGTAAATAGGTTTACTTTTCTGTTTCAGATATTGTACTACTCTAACTACTTCATCTGTTTTATTCTGTACTGTCTTAAGTTTCGCTTGAATATTTTTTAAATCTTTAGTGTACACAGTTATTCCAAATGGCTCTTTCATAGTCTCTAGAATACGAGGTCGACTAGCTTTCATACAGATGAATTTGTATTGCTCTTCATTTCTTATTTTTCTTTTTTCTAGAGTTGGATTTAACTAATTTATATACTTAATTTTAATATAGAGTAAGGTCAAAAAAGTAGGAAAAAGTAATTACCTCATCATTAAAATGATTTGAATATTGTCCATTTGCATGTGCCTTAAATTTAATGTATGCTTCACAGCCTATTTTCATAGACCTAATATTACACATTGTAAGCATATTTTCAATAATAATAATTTATACACACCTTTTTTTTCCTAATACTACTTTGCAAAGCATGCAAAATATTACATTCATGCTGTAATATTTTAAAGCAGGATTAAATTTTTTCTCATTTATGGCTCTAGGAGTTAATATATAGCTGCTTCGTTTAACAAAGGTTTGATTTGTAACTAGAGCATATTCATTCATAAATTTGTTCACCTCATCATAAGATTGAAATGTCTCTCCCTTTCGTGGTTCTGACATTTTTAAGTTTTAAGTTGACTTTATAAATAAAACGCTATATATCAAAAAAATTTTAATTGTCTTCACTTTATGTGGGAATAAAAATAATTGTTTATGATTTTCCTAATACGTTAACATTTTTGGTTGTTCAAGTGTTGTTTTGCTTCAGATATATATGTTCAAAAAATTCTGATAAATAATCCGTTTGCTGATAAAATACAGAATACTATTTAAAGAAGAAATAAACTTATACAGTATTTTCAAATGTTGTTCAGTTGTACACTTATAATTATCACTTGGCTTGGCTATAGTTGTATATTTTGGAAGGAAAACGAGGTCAACGGTAGTTTATACTTCTACAAGATTCTACAATTGAAGATTATGATATAAATCCTAATAATAGCTTAGGAATCCAGTATTAACCTACAAATCTGATTGTTCCAACATTAATTAGCGCAAACTAAGACACTACAGATCGCGCATCAGCGCTTGCAGCCTTATAGAGCATATGCATATATGTATGCTCTAAGCTTGCAGCAGCCCAGAGCCAACAGGAGCTCGATTTTCTAAGAATCTCATGATTGCATATTTTCATACTTAATTTATTAAATTATATATTTTCAATCTATCTTATTGATGTCATGTGATTAAGGTAGCAGTAATAATAATGTGTTTTATATTTTTATAGCACAGGGTGGCATAAATCCGCATTTATGCCACGGCTATCCGTAGCATAAGTAGTTCATTATGGCACCGTGTATATCACACTTTCTACGCTCGTGTGCTAACCTCACGGTGCCAGAATGGACAGCTAATGCCACGGATAGCCGTGGCAGCGGATTTATGCTAATATGTGCTATAAAAAATCGTACGATACGCGTGGCATAAGTCATTCTTCATGGCACGACTCTAACCTCACTCACGACGCTCGTGCGGTTATACGCGTCGTGCCTAAAGCACGACTTATGCCATTAGTATCGTAATGTACTATTATAATTGGATTTTTATTATTGATAAAAAATAATGTATGACATGAACATATAAAAGTACAATCTCAAAGCATTTTTAATACATTTTTAATGTAATTTCACATTTCACAAAATAATCATTTTGTATCCTTTCAAATTATTTTTTTTCCTTTTTAACTTTATTTTTAATTAGAAACAGTTTAATTTTACTCATTTCTTTATTTTTACTCAACATAAGTAAAACTTAGAGAAATACTCTTTCATTTCAAAATAAATAAAACTTAGACAAATAATCTTATTAAATGATATTATTAAATATGACAGTCAATTAACAATCATCAAAAACCATTCGGATGATTGACATTTAAGATGATACTTTTTGAAATATGCAGAACATTGTATTGATGCAGCAGTAGTAGATTTGTTACATTTTGAGCATGGATTATTGGAATTTTTATTTATACTAAATTTAACAACTTATTAAAAGCACTGTCTGTAAAATAATTTTCAAAACTGTATATGTCCTCGTTGGGTATACCAATAACAGCTTCATTGATAGATTTCAGATCAATAACTTTTACTTTATATTCTTCTTTCATGCAATTGCGTAATGCTTCAATTGGTACCCCTAGCCAATGCAAAGTGCAGGATAACTTTTGTTTATAACTTTTTTTATCAAATGCTATTTTACAACATTGCTCCTCATCAGAAGACTGAGATTCTTCACTTAAAGCTAATTTAACACATTCATGGTAACTTTCATCTAGTCTGAAAATCAAAATTAATAAGGATTATAAATATAAATTAAATTTACTATTTCTTTAATAATTTATCAAGTCCTCAGTCGCTTCGGTAACTTCGTTTTCATCAGAATACCTAATAAAAATATTGCATTAATAATTTTATGTATTGTGACAAAATATTGTTAAGAAAATTATGAAAAAAATAACAATCTTACACTAAGCGTTTATTATTATTTTTTACTGTATTGGTAACTTCTTCGATCTCTTCATTTTTGGGTGATCTATAAGTAGTTATTGAAATGTATTAATTTGAATATAATTTAATTTTAAGACATCTTACTTTGATTTCTTTTTTTGATGAACGACTATTTGAGAATTTTTAAGAACATTCTGAGGTTTAGATTTAATTTATTTTGAGATATTTTGATTTTTCTCTACTGTTGGAATGTACGGATACCTTTTCTGGATAATTCTTTTTAATTTTTTCTCTTTAGGTAAGGATTTATCACAATCCTTAGAAATTTTTTTGTAGCTTGAATTACTCTTCAGTTACTGTTGTAAGAAAATTTCTAACATTATCAAGACAATAGAAATAAATAATAAAAAAAAATTAATAAGCAAATAAGTATATTATTATTCTTGTGGAGATTTTTTTAGTGTAACTTTAAGATTTAAACTCTGTACAGTTTTTTGGTCATCAACATCAATATACGCATGATGTTCTTCGCATGAGTCCTGCAATTGTTTTTCATCAATTTTTACTTCAGGATTATCATTTGAACTTTGTACGATTTTTTGGTCGTCAATACTACTGGTCACATTAGGTTCTACGCATGGATTCTTCATATGGTTTTCAGAAATGTTGACTTCAGTATTAAGATTTGAACTACCGACAATGTGTTGTTCGTCAAAACTATGATTAATTTGTAGTAAATCAGATGGATGCATGATTTGATTTTCACTGTAAATATAAAGCAGGTGTTAAAATCTTATTATAAAATGTTATTATAAAAAGGATTATAAACATACGTTTTTGAAAATGATGATTTCAGATTCCCTTTCATTGTGATTTTAAAATTATTTTCCATTAAAACACTTAAATTGTTTAAGGCCTCATTTAAATCATTATCATCTAGCACTCTTAGTTTTATATTTATCTCTTTTACAATATTAACAATAACTCCATTTCTCATATTATCTATATCATATTCTGCATTCTGAAGTTTTCAATCTTGAATATATTATACGTATGCACACTCGCACACAGATATATTAAGATATATGTTAAGCATTATAAATAAAAAACTATGCTTACAACTGTAACATCGTGATTGTGTTCTTGAGAAAATACTTTTAACAGTAGCTTTGTCCCATTGTTACGTGCGACAAGTTTTACTTCTGATAGACAGTCTACCGATTTGCTAAAATAAGTGAAAACATTTTTCAAAATAATAAAAATGTACAGGATTTGTTAAAAATATTTTTATATGATTTTGACTATAGTTTTGTTTCTTACCTATGATCGTCATAATAAGAATGCTTGCATTGAACATGATATGCACTGTATACGATTTCCTTTTTGAATGGTTTATTTTTATATTTTTTATCATTATGAACATACTTAGTCGACCCACTTTTGTATTTTAAGTCATGTTCGCGTTTACACTTTTCGAAAAGTACATTAAAATCAGCAAATGTGCAAAATTCTTCACCTTCCTCAAGCATTTTTGTGTGAACCCAATTTCTTGTGAAGAGGTTATGGTTGCAAACTTACCGCCTTACCGATTCGGACTCTCACAATAGAGACGGCGAAAACCTTAAGTATCCTTGCAGCAATAAGAAGGATCGGTGCCAGACCGCCCAACACGCCGTTCCGCCCAATACAAAAAATTCGATTCAAAAGAGAGGAATCGAATGAAGCGCCGCGTAGAGCGATTCCGCACTATAATCGGGCCCCTTGGGGTTTTTCATTACATTGTTCGTGTCACTAAAAATGTTATTGTTGGAACTAGTAGGTGTTAGTGTACTGATAACTACAATAAAGTCTCTACAATGTAACTACCACGGAACAAAGTTCAAAAATGTATTTTTTTTGTTTATCTTCTGTAACTTTTTTATTATTAACTCTACGAAAAATGTTATGTATGAAAATTATTCCGCATTGAATTTCCTATAAGGTACGTGGGTTTCCGAATGCAAAGTTAACTTTCTTCATCGCTAAATTGTTTAAAAAAAACATATTTTTGAAAATTTTCATATCGCAATAGTTTGTACAAAAAATTACATTTCTTCAATGGACTTACGATCAAACAGGTTTTTATAGTTCAAACAACATAACATTCCAATCCGACCTCGCGATCTCAAAATTTTCAAATTCACTTCAATTTGGCGCGGGTCACAATAAATTGATGCAACCAACTGCAATAGATAGCTCATATCGTACTGAACAAATGCTATTAGTAAATGTTACTAGGTGCCGTCTTCGGCTGCAGATATATACAGTATCTGAATCTTCTTTAAAACGAAGTTGTCGATGGAGTATCGCACGTCTCAGTCGTATGCATTAAAATTATGAAAAAATTAAAATTATGGTTAAAATTATGAAACTATCGATTTTTTTTTATTCACTTTTTTCATAATTGATAGTCCGTAGAATATCTTGCTGAAAGCCGTTTTTTGCTCAAACAATTTGCATTGAAGGTATAAATTCAAAACTGATAAATATTTTTCTAACAAATTTTCAAAAAAACGAGAATTTTAAATATTTTAACAAGACTAAACTTGTGGAAGGAATTGTTCTACGAAGCTTCTTATAGAGTAGTTTCATGAGAAATCTGACTGAAAACACGGCATAAAAAGCATTTAACCAACAGTTTTTTTCTCAAGTGTTATTAATTTATTTTTGTAAAATATTAACTTTTCTATGTGTGATTTTATATTATTATTAAACTCAATGTGTTAAAGTAAAGGCATTCAACAAATTTGAATTTGCCACCCGAATATGTTGCGCCTTCTTGCCCAACGTCGGGTCAGGAATGAAAGTTGTTATGTGATCGGTATAGTAGAATTTGCTGAGAAGCAGCCAAACAGCTGTTTTTCATCCAACCTTCAAGTCACCAGATCAGTGCAGTTTGTTTGGTAGCAGCTGTAACAATTAAGTACTTATAACCTCAATGGTGTTTTTAAGTATAACAGCTTCTACAGAGTACAGTAATTATTCAGATAAGTATTGAAAACTTATAAGTTATAATTAATCCATAAAGAGATTTTTCTTTGTTTCTTTATTTTTTGCTTTTAGGTGTACGGGTCCAAGACAACAAGATGGGCCCAATTATTTTGACTAACCGATTTATTATTTTGTATGCTTTCTAACAACTTGAAATGTTTTTGGTAATGGTTAGTACTGCACGTAATTGTAATCAGTAGTATAATTTGATTATAAATAGGTAACGATAACTTTTATTTTATTTTCAGCTTCTATATACTATTATCACACAGCATGATGTACGCGTACCACCAAATATGCATTATTGCATGTATATTTGAGTACCAAAAACAAATGAAGGTATGCTGGATAGTTTCTGTAAGTACATCTGAGATTATTTGTATGATTTACATCAGAAACTTTAAATGCATTTGACTCGGATTTAATTTTTTCATGATTTTTTTTTACTTGCCGCAGGTTTTCATAGCAATGGGTGGACCAAATGGGTTCAAATTTTGGAGAAACCTTTAGAATAGGTTTCCTCACAAACAAAGCAGAGCAGATTTGGAAAAGGATAGGTTAGGATAGGATGTTACGTATGTTTGCATATGTAACATTCACTATAATTACTAATATTGTCAATATATGTGTGATTAATAATATTACATTTGTATTTTTCAGGAATCTGCTCCGCTTAGTCTGAGACCAGACTTATGGGGAAGATAAACCACTTAGATTCATGAAGATTGATGATACGGATCCTGCAAATTCTTGCGGCAAGTAAATAAAAATAATGAAAATCATAATTTTTGGCAAGTAAATAGCTTTAATTGTTTTTAAATATTACACTCACTTAATGCATATTTTTGTGCATAAAAGTAATGTGTAATACTTATATTTCAAAGGAAAAATATAATTTTTAATATAACTATATATGTTAATTTTTTACAGCACTAATGATTTTTCTTTTTTTTCAGGGTTTAATCCTGTCATAACCCCTTAAAAAACGTTGCTTGTCATTTTTGAGCCTTTTTAGCCTGATCGTTCGCTAATTTTCGAAACCCTTCTAAATCTTCCATTCTTTTCTTCCAATCGTCGATGGCATATTTTTCTTCCTCAGATGCGACCGCGATATCTTCTGGACGAAGTAACGTTTGGGGCGACTCAGGCTGTCTGCCGCAGTTTATCATGGCCGGCGAAGTATTCAGAGATTCTTGAATACCGTGTTCATACTGAAGGTAAACTCAGCGATGTGTTCATCTCAGTTTTTGTAATGTTAGTCGAGAAAGTTTCGAATTAAAGTTTCAATCGTGCGATTCGCCCGCTCTACCGTGTTCGGCTGAGGGCAGTAAGGAGGCGCGTAATTATGGTGCACGGCTCTCTCGAGCAGAAATTTATCCATCGCTTTACGCGGAATTCTGTGTCATTATCCCAAATGAACAGTTTCGGACTCCTGAATCGCAAGAATATTTGCACGTTCAGATGTTTAATAATGATCTGAGCATACGCTTTTCTTGTGGAGATACATTCGACCCATCTCGTAATATATCTTGAAATACAAACAGATATTCGAATCCGTGAACCAATCAGTTTTTATTTTATGTACTTCATTAATCAATAATACGTCCAAAAAACTTATGGATTTGTTCACTTCCATTTCATGTAATATTTTGTTCATTTTAAAGGCTTTGTCGATTTTGCAATGCACGCTGGCGATTGCCGAAATTGTCTCTACGCTGCGACGTTGCTGAGCGGAGCACGGGTCTCTGCTTGAATCGCCGTTTAGGCAGTGCTCGGACTCGGAGAGTGCGCGGACTCTCGTGGCCCCCTGTGTTCGGGGGTAAAACCACTGTGCCTCTAGTGCCATGGTTGTCTGCTGCACTATTGTGGTACTGTTGGCCGATGCTGCGTTCGCTGGTCGGTGTGTGTGGCTATGCTGTCCTTTGAGCACTTCACTAGACACTTCTGCGATTCACGCAGGACCGATAATATCGCGATCGATTATATTGTCTTTTGAGCCCGAAAAAGAAATTTTCGGGCCTCGGCGACTCGAGTTCTCCTTCCGTCGGTGAGATGCGAGAGAGAAAAAATTTCGAAGCGCTGGTAATGCTGCTTCACTGCTTCCCGATATTCCCTGATGACTTGAGAATTTTCGCGGCGTCGGTTTCAGCGCGGCTGGCGGCGTCGAAGTCGCTCGGGGTCCGTTCGAAACCAGGAAAAAATTCAGAATATATCCTATTCTCTCTCGATCACTTCACTTGGACCGACTCAGCGTCCAAGTCCCCCAAGGGATGCCAGATGTGATGTAGGTGGGTTGCGGCTTGGAGTAAGTAGGCCCAAGTTACAGTTTGGAGATCTTTATTCGCGTCTAAGAGAGCTCTGATCTGATTTACGGTTGCCGGTGTTCTGCCTGCGAAGCCTCCCATGCGACAAGTCGGAGGCTGCAGTCTCCAGCACAAAGTGCAAGCTTGCACTTTGTGCGTGAGAACGCTCCGGCTCACGCGCTCCCGCGCGAGGTGCTACCTCAGCTTCGCCGGCGGTCCCTGAGCCCAAAAGCTCGTACGTGACAACACGATTGTTTCGCATCATGAAAACATTTTCTTTTATTTATGGAAGCAACGAGCGGATGTACAATATATTCTACTTAGTAATTCAGTAAATGTGCTGCTATCCTTTTTTGATTAAAAATCTATGTCTAGGACGATTATATACAACTATATATGAGATTTAAATTCTATTGATTTACATACATTTAAAAAAAAACAGGAACAAATTTTATCATGTAGAACGCAATTTTTTTTACGGAAAAACTTGCCGTCCCGTCCTATCATAAATAATCGATGAACTACTAAATGTCAGTGTAATTAACAATATCATAAAACTTTTAATATAGTTAATTTATCATCCTATTATCCTATAATGGGTACTACTCAAAACATTATATTAAACTAAGAAACCGATGGCCTCAAATAATAATAATTGGAATTCCATTTTTTAATTAAGTAAAGATTGGAAACAAAAAGCTGTAAACTACATAAATATTAATTCAAAATTTTTAAGCTTGATTTATTTTCCAACTTGAGTCATAGAAATTTATTTGATAAAATTTTTTTATTATGCAATAATAGTTACAATTATTTTTAATCAACATCGTGTAATCTACCGCTAATAATAACAGAGTTTTGAAAACATACATATAAATAACCAAATATCGAGCTTAGAATGATTGCAAGATTAAGTTTGAATTCTTCAAAAATTGGTGAAGGACAGTTATAAATACATATAGAATGAAAAATCGATTAAGAGATTATCTAACGGTGTTTCATTAACAAGTTACTTTGGTTAACCTTGCATAATTTGAAGATGGTATCCATCGTCATCTACTATAGAACGGGACGGCAAGTTTTTCAGTAAAAAAAATTGCGTTCTACATGATAGATTTTGTTCCTGTTTTTCTTTAATGTATGTAAATCAATAGAATTTAAATCTCATATATAATTGTATATAATCGTCCTAGACACAGATTTTTAATAAAAAAAGGATAGCAGCACATTTACTGAATTACTAAATAGAATAGATTATACATCCGCTCGTTGTTTCCATAAATAAAAGCAAAAGTTTTCATGATGTGAAACAATCGTGTTAAATTACATAATAATTATAGACAAACATGATATTACCACATATTATGGGCACATTTGAAATGTGATAATGTCATGTAAGAACATCATGCCATTCTATTACATTCTATTACATTCTATTACATGTACCACAGGGTTAAATTGAAATTTTGAATAATAACATAATTGTACCCGAAAGTACCTTTTCACAGGCTATCCACCTTTTCATAACGCTGCAAGTCAAGTGTTGTCAAGTGCTGGTCAAGTGTTTATATAAATACATATATGTTTATAATCCTCCCCCTTTTAAACACTTATTTATTTATTCTAAATCGACTGCTTTTTATAAAAGAACTTGCCAATTTATTTATTGATATCATAACATTCTTTTGCTAAAATTAAAATTGACATTTATGTAAAATCGAAGGTATAGGAGAATAACACAAAAGAAATGGTAGTCTGACCACGTGAAGATGTTTAGGCGTTAATATTTTCATAGACAGATAGATTGAATTTCTACCATATAAGGGTTCAAAATCGAGAGTTCGAAAATGAACTTTGATTAAAACAATGAAATAACCGTACACATAGAGTTAAACCCTTAGAATTTGTGTGACATTAACGTCATCAAAAGTTATAAAATTAATCTTTATTTCTTACAGGAAGAAACGACGACCTTATACTTGCCAGCCTTTTACCTTTAGAAGGTTTATTTTTATGTCTTACATCTTATAAGGGGAAGGGTGACCAGTATTAAGGGGAACGGTGACCAGTATGTAGGGGAAGGGTGACCAGCATGCTGGGGAAGGGTGGCCAGCTAAATGGGCCAGCACAGAGGTAGACAGCTTTCTAAGGCACGCACTTGTTGTATTGAAGGACTCTCTACATGAAAGTGTTGAGTAATACCATAAAAACCCTATACGAAACCCATAAACCCCATGCTTTGAAAATAACAATGAATTGGATGACAATGATTGGAACATGAAATACAGTATCATGAAATTAAACAGTACATTAATACAAGATATGTTTGCCTTTCCGAAGCAATGCATCGTTGATTGGAATATAAAATGAGTGAGTTATCACATACTTTTAATAACATATCAGTTCATGATAAATACCAACCAAAAATTTATTATGTAAAAACAAAGAAATGAACATATTCAATAAGAATATTAGAACGCAACTTACGGCTTGGTTTGAACTGAATGAAATAGATACAGAAACTCGCAAGTATATATGTACAGCAATTTCCACATATTATATATTCAATAAAAATACCAAAAAATGGAATAATCGTAAACAATATAAAAAACCAATTTTGAGTAGGATGTATTTGGTAAATCTTAACGACAAAAAAATTCTTTCTCCGATTATTATTATTACATGTTAAAGTAGCCATATCATATGAATATTTAAAATCATATAATGGAATAACATACTCAAGTTACTATGAAGTTTGCAAAGCAAGAAATTTAATAGTTACAGATGAAGAATGGGATAAATAAATTTTATGGGATAAACCTCATAAAATGTCATAATATGGTCACACTATAAAAACGCCCTGCCAAACGCTATAAAATAAGAAACCCAGAAATTATATGTATAATAATGTAAAAAAATATGACGAAACCCATAAAGCAGGATAAACCTGCGTAAAAATCGATAGAACTAAACAAAACTTCATAAAATAGTATAAAATACCATAAAACGTCAAAGTTTTAAACATTACAAAACTTTATAGAAATACCATAGCCAAAATCACATGAAATATAATAATATCGTCACACCATAAAACTCTATAAAAACCTTATAAAATCCCTTATAATTCAATAAAATATCGTCAAACCACAAAACACCATAAATACCTTATAAAATTCCATAAAATTCGATAAAATATCGTCAAACCATAAAACCCCATAAAATGTCATAATATGGTCACACCATAAAAACTCTATCCAAACGCCATAAAATAAAAAATCCAGAAATTGTAAGTTATAATAATATAAAAGAATATGATGAACCCCATAAAGCACCATGTTACTTCGTCAAACCCCATAGAACTACAAGAAACGCCATTAAATATCATGAAATACCAGAAAATTTCAAAGTTTTAAACATCATTAAATCCCATAGAAATACCATAGACCACCATAAAAGTTATAGCATTAGTTTCATATTACACCAAAGAACATTTTTACCGAAAAAACCATAAAATTTAACACTATAATTATTTTACAGAGCGAAAAGTATTCATACGTATATATGTCATACTGACTGAAGATACAAAAAAGGCTTAATCGTCTAATTTAATTTTTAATCTGCAATTGTGACCTTGAGGTATAAGATATTGAATATCTAAACAAAGTATCGGAAAGGTCTATTTGTCAGCTTTACGTGTGCGAATTGAAATTGTTAAACAAAATCTGAACAATTTTTAAAATGCAAATATGACCTTGGATTAAAAGATACTTAAAATGTTAATGATGGCATTTGAAGCTGAGAGTGTAAAGTTTATGCACGTATATTGCAATATACATGTATAGATGTTTATATCAATTTTTAAGCCCAAAAAAAGTCTGGATAACACCGAGACATTGAAAATCTAATCATCTCTCCGAGCCAATAATATTTTATTTTGCCAACGCTTCGAGGCCAGTAAGGCTCCACTTCGGGGCTGTAAAATATTAAAATAATGAATATATACAAATGGAATTGCAAAGGATTTTTTTTGCACAAAACGTAATCTTCTATTATATCCGTTCGTAATTTTTGTTATCCAGACTTTTTTTGGGCTTAAAAATTGATATAAACATCTATATATGTATATTGCAATATACGTGCATAAACTTTACATTCTCAGCTTCAAATGCCATCATTGACATTTTAAGTATCTTTTAATCCAAGGTCATATTTGCATTTTAAAAATTGTTCAGACTTTTTTTAACAATTTCAATTCGCACACTTAACGCTAACAAACAGACCTTTCCGATACTTTGTTTAGATATTCAATATATTATACCTCAAGGTCACAATTGCAGATTAAAAATTGAATTAGACGATTAAGTCTTTTTTTTATCTTCAGTCAGTATGACATATAAACGTATGAATACTTTTCGTTCTGTAAAATAATTATAGTGTTACATTTTATGGTTTTTTCGGTAAAAATGTTCATTGGGGTAATATGAACCTAATGCTATAACTTTTATGGTGGTCTATGGTATTTCTATGGGATTTAATGATGTTTAAAACTTTGAATTTTTCTGGTATTTTATGATATTTAATGGCGTTTCCTTTAGTTCTATGGGGTTTGACGAAGTTATATGGTGCTTTATGGGGTTCAACATATTCTTTTACATTATTATAGCTTACAATTTCTGGGTTTTTTATTTTATGGCGTTTGGATAGAGTTTTTATTGTGTGACCATATCATGACATTTTATGGGGTTTTATGGTTTGACGATATTTTATCGAATTTTATGGAATTTTATAAGGTATTTATGGGGTTTTATGGTTTGACGATATTTTATTGAATTATAAGGGATTTTATAAGGTTTTTATAGAGTTTTATGGTTTGACGATATTTTATCGAATTTTATGGAATTTTATAAGGTATTTATCGGGTTTTATGGTGTGACAATATTATTATATTTCATGTGATTTTGGCTATGGTATTTCTATAAGGTTTTGTAATGTTGAAAACTTTTACGTTATTATGGTATTTTATACTATTTTGTGAAGTTTTGTGTACTTCTATCAATTTTTACGCAGGTTTATCCTGCTTTATGGGGTTCGTCATATTTTTTTACATTATTATACATTTAATTTCTGGGTTTTGTAATGAAATAAATACATTTCATCACCAACTTACGCACTAACACGTGAACAAATTCGCAACAACAATTCACGACTACTACATATTAGCCGAAAAAACTCGAAAAAGACCTCGAGAATAGGAATTGCCCTTAATGCAATACGCAACAGCAATGGCTAATACGTATATACGGAAAGCGAACGCCTTGAGAAAATCGAAAGTGCAAGATCAAGGAAAAACTCACGCCAGTGACATCACCCATAGAGAAGCGCCGGGAAGACCTTCGACGATCACGCAATTAGGCGTGGCAGCAGAAAGGTGAGGGGACCCTTCCGAAAAATCACCTACCTGCTTAAATAGAGGAGATGAGCGGCGGCGGAAACACTAAGTAAACAGATCGAGAACGGATCGGTGTGTCCGATAAATAGACAAAGTTCGCAAGTGCGTGATTTTCTAATCGCTTGAAGTAAAATAGAAAAGAGCAAAATTCAGCAATAGTATATACAGTCTGAATCAGTTGGAGCGTAAACAGTCAGTAAACGGATACGAGAGAAAAAGATCGACTCTCAAATCTACGAGCTTTACGGTCGTTCAACGATCGCAAAGCAAGGGGAAACAGATTGTAAAATCAAGTTCGATAAATGATTCGAATACATACATATACATACATCTACATATTTTAATTCTTTGAGTTTTTATTTCTTATACCCAGAACCATCGCGAATTCAAGTAAAATTGTATATACGTGTTCAGACGTAACATATATATATAATTTTAAATTGGTGCATCAGCTTTTGGAATAGGGAAATACGAGATCATTAGCGATGGTTTCCAATAATGTCAGAGGCAAACGCGTTTCGCAATTGGCGCGGACCGGAGATTTCAAACGAAGACTCAAGAATACTCAATAAATTCAGACTAACTAGAGAAAATATAAACAGAATTGACGAAAACGATAGTTTGGCCGTACATAAATTAATCGAAGACGCAAACGGAGTCGCTAAAGAAATTACGACGACGACAGCGATATTGACAAGGATGCAAAAATCACAAAGCAATTAAGATTGAAAAGAGAAAGTTTCTGAAAGAGTAAAGAAATTTTTGAGACGAAATTCAAAAATAGAAAATTTGACGCGAGCACACTGATAGAAAATAGAGGCGAAAATCAAGTGAAATTAACTTCATATTTGCAAAATACGTAAATAGATGAGTCAATAATATGCAAAAAGAGAGAAATTGAAGAAATAAAAAGTAAGTTGAGTGAATTCGTGGGAGAGGAAAAAGTCAAAGAATATTTCTCGAAACCCGAAACTATAGAGGAAGTGAATAATACTCTTAGAGGAAACCCAGGGTACGGGGGAATAGAATTTATTACAGGAGTTGTTGAGCGAATAACTGATTTTTTCAAATATCCATCAACCACACAAAACTTGCGTAAAGTCGAGTCATCCTCAATCCCGAACTCTACATTAGAAAATAGTAATATACTTTATTATACAAAAAACGAGTGTAAAGGTGAAAATTTAGAAAATACCGATAGCGAAATGACAACCGACGGAATGAGAGGAATGTCAATTTCAAATATTTTAGATATTATTCCGCGGTATAACGGACAAAAGTCTCATTAAATGCATTTCTTGACGGTTGTAGAGAAGCGAAGGAGATGGTTCCGACGACGAGCGAACCGGAATTGGTTAAATTCATACGTATGCGTTTGTACGGAGATGCACTTACGAGTAGCCGCGGTCAAATCTTCAAATCGATAACGGAGGTAATAAATTTTTTCGAAAAAATATACGGTTCGGCAAAAACGTATCATAATTGGACGGGAGAATTAGCAAAAAAACGTCAAAAAAGTGGAGAATCGGTAATTACATTTTTCAATAAAATCAAAGAAATTCAAAAAGAAATACTATCAACCGCTTTACGGGAAGAGAGATATAACGCGGAGAATGAAAAAGATTTTCGAGACGAAATAGAGGCAGACTGCATTAAATTCTTTAAACGCGGCGTGAAATGGGAAATTCGAGGTCGGATGGGCAACTGTGACGCTAGACGAAACACGGGAACAAGCAATACAGATAGAGAGAGAATACGCGGGCTGCGGCAACGAAGACGAGAGTCCCTCGGAGGGCGAGAAAGAGAAAGTACGAGAGACGCGTAAAGTGCATGCAATAGAGCCTTATACCGTGATAATATGCAGTTTCGGCGGAAAGACGGGTCATGTCATGATGAATTGCCGAATAATGATGCAACAACAAGCGCAGTCAATCGGAAGGCCTTATAACAAACGAAATTATTATAATAAAAGTAACAGAAATTTCGGCGGTTGGAACGCCGAAAACAGGCGCCGGGTGGAGTTTTTGCCGAATAACAGCATTACTGATAATGATAATGATAATAGCAATAACTACAATAATAGTAACAATAAAAATAACAGGGGGAGTAATTCATACAGACCCAGGGGAGCCCAAACTAATATAAGATTACCCCACAATAGGTTGAATAAAGATTGCTATTATTGCGGCAAAACGGGTCACATGCAAAGAAATTGTTATAAGCGCAAACGCGAAGCTTGCGCTAACAATCAAGGGCAGGGATACGAGAGTGTTCTTACGTGGGAGGGCGCCCCGAGGAAGTCAAATACAGGTGGACGCCCAGGAGTTCCGCGACAGGGGGCCATACCCATTGCCGGGTCGAGTCAATAAATCTTAGTAGAGTAAGCGTATCCCCAAAGATTAAGATCGATGCGGGAGGTTTTCGAAGGCCACCGGTATTCATGTTGGATACCGGCGCGTCAATTAACCTCCCATATAGCACTCAATACTCCGGGAATATTGCTGCAAGGTTACTTTGGTAGATAAAGTAGGATAAATTATGTTGCAGGAAGGTTACGTAACCTGCTGGCCACGGTCCGGTAACATTGCTGCGAAGTGGAATATCCGTTTTAATATTACATCGATTAGAGGAAAGTAATATTACAGTAATGTTGTAGTAAGCTTATTCAACATTCCCAGAACATTAATATAGTATAAATTTTTATTCGATTTTTTCGAAAAAATTTTTTCCCTATTGAAATATTACAGCAATGTTATGGGAACATTGCACAATGTTATCACAACATTACTGGAATATAATATCTTACACGTAGACTCGCTCGTTATCCACTGAGCTATTGTTTTGTTGTTGTCATTGAAGTTAATGTGTTGGTTAAAATGAAAGATAAATGAGGGCCTTAAAAATATAACCTAGGTTCAAAATCATTTCACAACAAAAGAATAGCTCAGAGGATAGCGAGCGAGTCTACTGAACGAAAGGAGTTGGGTTCAAATCCCGACCGGAGAAAATTTTTTTAAACATTTTTCTTTGATCCCTTTGTAAGATATTATATTCCAGTAATATTGTGATAACATTGTGCAATGTTACCATAACATTGCTGTAATATTTCAATAGGGAAGAAATTTTTTCGAAAAAATCGAAAAAAAATTTATAATATATTAATGGTCTGGGAATGTTGAATAAGCTTACTACAACATTACTGTAATATTACTTTCCACGAATCGATGTAATATTAAAACGGACATTCCATTTCCCAGCAATGTTGCCTGACCGTGGCCAGCAGGTTACATAACCTTCCTGCAACATAATTTACCCTACTTTACCTACCAAAGTAACCTTCCAGCAATATTCCCGGAGTATTGAGTGCTATATGGGCTAGTGCGTGAGTCGGAGGTAGCGCCCTACGTTAAAATTGACAAGCGAGAGTACATAAAGTTGAAAGGGATAACCGAGTGATACATCGGTACACTCGGCAAAATAACAATTGATATTAATGGCATTATTACAGAGTTCCATTTGGTGGAAGATAATTTCCCAATAATTGAAGCAGGTATTTTGGGCAATGAATTTTTTCGCAACGGTAATGCGAAAATAAATTTCAATGAAGACTACATTGAAATAAATGGACAAATAATTCCGTTCATGAAAAATCGAGCAGCCATCGAGTCTACAGAGCAATAGGACGCCGTGAGCTCGAGCGCGATGACTGAGAGAGGCACCGAAAAGAGAAAGGTCCCCGAGCGGAACACCGCGGAGGGGGATCCGAGGACAGACTGTGACGAGACAGACCGAAGAGCGGGAGTATACTTGAATCGAGAGAATCATTCGATAAGCCGTACGCACGAATTAATTGAATATGAGCAAAATGATATTACGAGAAATAATAATTCGGAAAAATGTCCGACAATGAAAAATTTTGAAGACGCGAAAGAAATAATTCGCGAAGAATTTGAGAAAATTGAGCAATCAAATGACGTTTTGAATACGAGAGAGTCGACAAATGAAAATGCGCGCGAATTTAAGAACGAAATGTTAATTGATGATGAAGTCATGACTAATAACGAGATTGCAATAAATACGGAAAATGCAATCAAAAATAGTATTGAAATTGATAATGAAATTAATGTTGAGAATGAAACCTACAATGATGAAACAAATGAAAGGGCCATTGTAGTAAATTTTGAAATCGATAATGAATCGGATCCGAAAATGAAATAGCGGATAAAGATAGAGAAATTGATGAGCTCATAGTTAACGATACGATTCAAGGACATAAGACAGACAACATAATGGAGAAACAATTTGTGGGATCGGAACTATTTGAAAATTTATATGGGGATCGTAAAGACAACAAAGCCGATAACTGCTATTTTATAAAAAATTATATTGAAAAAAGTCATATGGATAACCTTTGCTTCAATTATATGGAAATTTCAGGGAAAGATTATTATTCTGCCGAGATGCCAATGGGGATGGACAAGTCTATTTTTAAGATTGAATTGAGCGACAATCCGGAAAACCATGAGATTACTCGAATTGAAAAATTAAAATCATTGTTGAAATTGAATCATTTGGTGAAAGAAACTCGAGAGTCGATTGAAAAATTAATTGAGGAATACGCCGATTGTTTTCATTTAAAAGGCGAACGATTGGGAAAGGTCAAAGTCCCAAGTCACCGCATCGTAACAACGGACGATATACCTATTATACGAGAAACTGTACCGGCCGGCGCATCTATTGAAGGAGGAGCTCGAGCGGCAGGTAACCGAGCTACTTGAAAGCGATATAATACGTCCCTTGAACTCGCCCTTTTCGGCCCCAGCATTTTTAGTCGCAAAGACGCCTGATAGAAGGGAATAAGCGATATCGATTCGTGGTCGATTACCGAAAATTGAATGACAAAACAGTTAAAGATAAATATTCTTTACCAAATATTTTGGATATAATCGATCAGTTGGACGTAGCACGATATTTTTCGGTATTTGATTTGGTGCAGGGATTTTTTCAAATACCCCTACATGAACCGCACCGGTATAAAACAGCGTTTACCACTCCGCAAGGGCTATTTGAGTTTAATGAACTCCCAATGGACCTTTGTAATAGCCCTGCCACGTTCCAGAGAGCCATTTAGCTAGTGTTCAAAGGATTACAAGGTCGTGAAATATTCTTATTCCTAGATGATGCCATGATCTATGGAAAAACAATTAAAGAACACAATGAAAATTTTCAAAAATTTTTAAAAAGGTTGCGAGACGCCAATCTTAAAATGCAACCGGACAAGTGCAAATTTTTGCAAACCGAAGTTTGCGAATTATCCATGCGAAAAGACAACTACATATATTTTATCGACACAAAAGGTAACTCATGCGACACAGGAGCAGAACAATTGTTATCGAGAAAATTTTTACCGAAATTTGCAAACTTAGAGCCAGGTGAAATTAAATACACTACAAGAAATAATCGACAACTTTTTGCTGCAGTAATAAAGAGCGTGCAATCCTCAAGCACTTCCGAAATTCGGAAAAATTTGAGTAACACTTTTGAAGTATTGAAAGCATTGGCAATAAAGAAGAGCATACGTTCTATAAAGCATAGCAAAAAGCAATAACATTGAAAACGTAGAGTGGAGAGAAATATTGCAACTAATGCGCAAAGCTTTAGAGAGTGTGCAAATAAAAGTCATAATTTGTTTGGGGATAATTAAATACGCTGAAGAAATTGATCGAAGCAACATCATTAAAGAAATGCATTGCACCGCCTTAGGAGGACATCGAGGAGTGACAAAAACTTATAGACGAATTAAACAACGATATTTCTTGGAAAACCTCAAAGAAGATGTGCAAAATTTCATACGCACATGTGTCACGTGTCAAGTGAAGAAATCGGTAAGGTTATAAAAAACAACCAATGCAAATCATAGACACTCCACATTCACCTATGGAGAAAGTAAGTCTTGATATTGTTGGACCATTTCCGGTAACAGAAAATGGCCATAACAATATATTAACAATACAATGTAATTCTGCAAAATATTGTATGGCAATACCCTTGAAAGACGCAACAGCAACATTGGTGGCCGATGCATTAGTCAGAAGATTCATATGCATTTTTAGAGCTCCAGTGACGATTCTAGCCGATCAAGGAAGCAATTTTATGTCAAAACTACTACAAAGAGTGATAAAAAGATTCAAGATCAAGCAAGTAAAAACCACTGCCTATCATCCGCAAGCTAATGGTTCACTAGAACGTTCACACCATGCACTAGCGGAATACTTGAAAACAATTATGACCAATGAATCGTGGGATGAATTGTTGGTACTTGCAACTTTATGCTACAATACAGTGTCGCATGAAGATCATTCTTTTACTCCATGTGAATTAGTATTCGGGAAAATGACCCGATTACCTTCTAGTGATCCACTAGAAAAAGAAGATCAACCACCCACATATAATGATTATGTTACGAACCTTAATCAAAAATTATATGATTTGCAAAAGATTGCGAGAGAAAAATTAATTGAATCAAAACTCAAGTCCAAATATTATTATGATCGCAAGGCAAATCCACAAGAGTTCAAAATAGGCGATAATGTACGGCTACTAAAAGGAGGAAAACAATATAAATTATGGGACCAATACGAAGGCCCCTACACAGTACTGGATGTTTTTAATGGACAGCGCAATATCAAAATACGCATGAAAAACAAAAAAATAAAGGTAATCAACGCCAACAGACTACGAATTTCACATATAAACAATCACAAAACTAGAAATATATAATTCTTCATATAACAAGTAATAAAAATTCATATATCACTACAGGTACCAAAGAGAAACAATATGAAAAGCCACCAATTCAAGGAGACACAACCGCCTCCATTATATCCCGACGTACAATCTTATATGAGACCTCAGTCTCATTGAAACCTAATGTTACTAATCTTCTATTTTTATTTTATTTTGTTCTATTATTACATTATTGTCAAGGTGAAGGGAAAGTATAATCTATGAAGGATAATTAAGAAAAAAAATATACGATAAATTGGAAAAGGAACTTCCGAAGGAAGGAAAAATAAGGGTAAAAAGCAAATCTACTAAAACTAGCCATTAAGGGGTTATGACAGTGTTAAAATTTTGAAAATATTAATTTTTTTTTTATTCACTTTTATCACAGTTAATAGTCCGTAGAATATGGTCCTGAAAGCTGTTTTTTCCTAAAAAAATTTGCCTTGAAAATATCGACAAAAACCTGCTTCAAGTAAATTTTTGAAAAATTGTGATTTTTAAATATTTTAATTAGGCCAAACTTGTGAAAAGGATTGTTCTACCACACTTTTTACAGAGTTATTTTATGAGAAATGTTACTGAAAGTACGACTTAAAAACTGTTTTACAAACCGTTTTTTTCTCAAGAGTTTCGAAATTATTTCCGTAAAATAAATAAAATCTGTAAAATTAATTATTCTATGTGTGATTTTATATTAATAAACTCAATGCGTTAAAGTAAAGGCATTCAACAAATTTGAATTTGCCACTAGAACAGGTTGTACCTCACAGCGTCCGGTCGAGAATGAAGATTACTGTTTGATCGGTATAGTAGAATTTTCTGTAAAGTAGCAGAAAGCAGCCAAACAGCTGTTTTTCATCCAAGACACTAGATCAGTGCAGTTAGTCTGCTAGCTGCTGTAACATAATAAATGCTTATAACCTCAGTGGTGTTGTAAAAGTGCAAGAGCTTCTGCAGAATACAAAAATTATTCAGACAAGTATTGGAAACTAATTAGTAATAATTGTGTTCATAATGAGCTTTTTCTTTGTTGGTTTATTTTTTGCTTTTAGGTATACGGGTGCAATCCAGCAAGATGGGAGTTTATATTGACTGTCTGGAGTATTATTTTGCATACTTTTTAACAACTTGCAGTGTATTTAATAATGGTAAGTTTTGCATGTAATTGTAATTCATAAACATAACTTGATTATGAATAGCTAACGATAATTTTTATTTTATTTCCAGCTTCTAAATGCTATTATCACACGGCATGATATGCGCATACCACCAAATATACTTTATTGTATGTATATTTGAGTACCAAAAGCAAATCAAGGTATGCCACATAGTTTCTGTAAGTATAGCTGAGTTCATTTGTATGATTTACATTAGAAACTTTAAATGCCTTTTACTCAAATTTAGTTTTTTCATGCTTTTCATGTACTTGCCGCAGCTTTCTGAAGGAACCGTAACATCAATCCGGATCAAAGTGTAAAACCTTCCTAATGAGTATGGTCACAAACTGAGTGGAGCATTGGCAAAAATAAGTTCAAAGTGAATTTTACGTATGTTTACATATGTAAGATTCACTATAATTATTAATATTGTCGATATATGTTTAATTAATTATATTAATTTTGTGTTTTTCAGGAATCTGTTCCACTTAGTCGGAGGTCAGACTCATAAGGAAGATTTGGCATTTCGATTCATTAAAATTGATGATACGGTTCCATCAGAACATGCGGCAAGCAAACAAAAGTGATGAAAATCATGATTTTTGGTAAGCAATTCCTTTAATTGTTTTTAAATGTTACACTCACTTTTTGCATATTATTTATGCATAAAAGTGATGTATAATACTTGTATTTGAAAGCAAAAATATAGTTTTTAGAGCACTTACATATCTATTAATTTTTTACAACACTAACAATTTTTCGTTTTTTTCAGTTTTTAACACTGTCATAACCCCTTACGACTATAGAATCCCTAATTAACACGAGAAAGGAAAAGGGGAGTAGAACTTGAGAAGAAAAAGTTTGAACAACCTTTTCTACGCTTCTCCAAAAATTATCCATATGATCGTTACTACTGAATTTGTTAAATCGATTGATTAAATATGTTTCAAAAAAATTTTTTGTTATTATTCAAAATAGAATTGAAAAAAAGGTATCAAAATAAATATTTTATGACAAGTAATTACTTGATTTCTTTTCCCTTTTTGATTATCCTTATTCCTATAATAGGCAAAGCAACGGTCACGTGCAGACCACAATTCCAAAAATTTTTCAAAAGTTTTTGTTTATATCACAGATAAAGTAAGTCTCGCGTAATTGTACTCCAGTACTATAAATGGAACTATTTATTTAACATTTAGGACCGGATAAAATTTTTTTTTGAAGTTATTTAATACCTCGTTTAATTTTGAAGAAAAGAGCTCCGACTCTTCCTTAAAAATGAGGGAAACAAAAGGTGGGAAAAAGGGAAGAAAAACAAAAACTCTGAATTAAGAGAAAAAAAACAAATTACCGTATATTATGAAACTTATACATTTAAAAAAAAAAATTCTGAGTTAATACAATAAAAAAAAGTCCGCAGACTAGGTTCGAAGGTAACGGGAAACGTTATTCTCAATGACATCAGACAGCTGCATTCCCATAACCGGTACTAGCTGCCAAGCCTGAAACGACAAAAAAAAACAAAAATGAAAAATATGATATATACTGTAACGTCGGGCCGTCTTTTTTAATTTTCTCTTCTATTTTTCACACAAGATCTTCTCTCCCGTGTGCCTAGATCGATAAAAGTATATTCTTAGAGTAAGTAGCTATTAAGGAGCAAGAACATGTACACCCGGCGCGGGAAACGTGACCGGATAAGCCGTACGTAGATTTTTAGTACTATTTCGAGAAAACCAATAAAAATCAAGCCACCCTGTTTTTCTTTTGACTGAGATTTCCTTCGGAGGACATCATAAAGATGCCAAAGTAATGTCCCCGTCGCCGAAAAGGGTCCGGAAAATTTCTTTTCATAGATTCCCACGGCGACTGAGACAACGCAAAGCATACACTAGTACCGAACGATGGGAGATACGATTTGCCGCAGCAGGCCTAAGTGCATGCAGCTGCAAGTCGTAAAAATGCAACTTATGTGCGCCGCCCGACATCTGGGTTTTTATCTCCCCGCTTCTATTTGAATATACATATACTAACGCGCAACAGCTAAAACAATCTTATAATAATAAGTTACTCTTATATTTCATGATGAAACTTAATGTACGAATACATTCAGAAAAAAATAATCTACACCAGAATTTATTACTCTACATAATATTTAATAATCTTATTTAGACAATAAGTTTATATATATATATATATATAAATATATAAATCGGGTATTTTGAATGCATCCCTATAATAAACTACCCTTCGCTAGCGCATTCAAAATTCCACTTTTAGCATTCAATATTCCATATTTAAAAATAACCCTATACTACCCCTACTTTCGGCGCATTCAAAATACCCGATTTATGTATTTATATATATATATATATATATATATATCTACACCACCCAACCATAAAATTTTAAAATAATATTACCGAAAAACTCGGAGAGACGCGAGCGAGCGAAACGAGACCAAAAAGGTACTCGACGCGCCATCCACCGGAGGGAGAGGAGCCATATTAGAGGAGGAGCCATACCAAAAATGTTCTAATTGGTACTTCTCTCTCCGAAGGGCTTCTCCAAGGGAAGAGAGAGATTTTTCCGGCCCATCGATGCGTCGGCGGCCGAGAGAGAAGTCACTCAGTCCTTGACCTTCGCCGAGTCAAGTCGACTATCTTTTTTTTGTATTCATTACTTACGTGCTGTAATTCAACATTTATTTCAAAATAAAAAACACATCTATTCTAAAAATCTTGTCCTTGTATTTATCGGCAAACAAAAAAAATTTTACTTTCTTTTCCTGATCCCCGCGATCGCGAGCTCAAAGAATTCAAAGAGGTGATCACGCTAGCAGAGGAAACAAAGGGCCACAGCAGCACTAGAATTCTACAAGAGTAAGTTACTCAAATTTTCTTCCTACTCTTTCTCACATCTATGAGCACCTAGCTCCCGCGATCTCACACCTTCCGAAAAAAATTAGAACGTCCAGTGCAGGTGGACGTGTGTTCGACTCGTTATTACAATAAAACGGAGGCTCCTTATAACTTCAGGGCTCGTGCGGAGTACCCTGTGTAAGTTACTAGGAAATCCTCTGTTAAATTCCTATACCGCAAAAGTAACTTCGAAATAAAATATTAAAATTCCAAAGGTAATCTCTTCAGGAAGAAATTCCTGTTTAGGAGAACACCAAAAAGATTTTCTAACAAATATAATTCATAACCAAGTCCGGGAGATTCGAACGCTTCTTCGCGAATTCGCGTGTATAAAATCTTTATTATATATCAAGCACATTAGGGAACCCTGGATATGGAAAAGAAAAGAAATTACTATTAAAACACTTGCGCAATCATAGCTAAATTTTCCTCGCTTATTTTCTTCCTCTAATTTTTTTTCCTTTAAGGAGACAGGTCACGCCAAAAAGTACGAACCTGGGCTATTAACGGCAACGTTAGGCCCAAACGAAAAAAAGACCGATTTAGTTACGCCTTTTTCCCGACGTAACACAAAAATTTTTATGGAGGCCCGGAGAGGGATTTGTCCCTTTTAGAGGAAAAAATTTTTCTGTATTTATAGAGAATAAGAAATTGAAATTATTGAATTTGAAAAAAATTTTTTTTTTTGAAAAATTATCAAGTTGAAATAAAATCTGAAAAATTATTGAATTAAAATAAAATTGAAAAAATTCTTGAATTTGAAAGAAATATAAATATTATTAAATTTGAAATAAAAATAAAAAATTATTGAGATCGAAAAAAAAAATCAAAAAAAAAAAATTTACTGGAATTATTGAAATTTGAACAAATTATTGAAATTGAAAAAATATCAAAAATTATTGAATTGAAAGAGAAATCGGAAAAAATTACTAAATTTGAAATAAATTTGAAAAATTATTGAAATTAAGAAGAATTTGAAAGAAATGATTGAATTTGAAAGAATTTGGAAAAATTTTGAAATTGAATGAAATTGAAAAATAAAGAAAAATTAGAAAAAATTTATGAATCGACAAATTTAAAATTCTGTATGACATAGAAAAATAACTACGTATACAAATTAAAATTTGGAAACCAAGTTTTTGAAGATTAAAAGATACTTATTAAAAGAAATCGAAAAAAAAACTTACACATGAATTTAGCGGTAACTACTACTAATTTAAATATTCAAGCCTAATAGTTAGCGGATCAACTATACATCAGGCGTAAGACTTATGTTAAACACTGGGCACTATTCATCATGAAAGTAAAGTCCATCGGTGGCAATTGAAAAATCCGATCATACTGTGCTCGTGCCAATAGTAAAACAAGTGTTGGTAAGAATTGGAAGTCATTGCCTGGTCCCAAAGCTGGTGCAGATGAAAATTTGAGTCGACGAGACCAGTCGAACCCAGTTATTTTTCCTCGCCAGGCTCCTAGAGCCAAGAACCTGTCAAAATACAAAAGAAGCAAATTATTTAACCACAAAGCAACAGTGCTTGGTTAATAAAATTACCTAAAACTAATTATATTAGAAGAAAAATACTCATCTGATGCCAGGAGTCAGATGCATATTTGTTTATACAACTTTCTGCTACTCGGGACCAATTCAGCCAGAAATAAAGTTAGCTGGGTATTCCGGAGATACTACACTGTTATCTCAGTACGAGATTTCCAGTGATTTGAGCAAATTTCACTTTTACTTTTGCAAGAAACTTTTGCAAAGCCCGAGCGTGCAAGTTAAGCACGTAGAGATAGAGATGCGGTCGGTCGATAACTGAATCGATTACCGACGCGCGCAGCTGACAGCAAACTTTGCAGCCAGCGCTAGCTTCGCTGACGGGCGGCCATCTTGATACGGCGTGAGAATTTGAATTTCGAAACGATCACCTCACGTTTCCTTAAGTTCCGGGAATAAATAATACTGCAAAAATAATAAATACATTAATAAATAATAAATAACTATATGTTACATACAAGATATATATATACATACATATAGAAATGCATATGTTTGATTAAATTTATGTCTGCCTGAAAAATTGTATAAGAGAGAAAAAATTCTATTTTTGCAGTGCAGAATCACCCCAACACCACAAAAATCGCTCGAGTCATTCCTATTCGAAGGCCACCGCCCCCTGATTTTTGCTCTCTCATGAAGTTGAGATTAAAGCAAAAGCCAGTTCAAGAAGCAACAAGGACTTCTCCAGTTGTCATAATCAATAGGCCAGACCTACTTAGGTCTCCCTACCGAAAAATTTATGACGAAATTCTATTAAAGGAAAATAGACAAAGTGAGGCTGAGTTGAGGCGTACCTTCGAGGAAATTGATAAAATTTCCTAGGATGCTATAGAAGCTTTTCGACACTCCATGAATAACCATTAAATAACCGGGTAAATAAATTACGTAAAACCAATAATATATAATAAAAAAAGAAATTTACCGTATAAATAAAAAAAAAATCCAATTTCCTACAAAGCCACCCATCAATAATCTCTGCAGAGTATTTTGATATTTAACATCACCCACGTCGCTTGCTTACAGTGGATGCCACCAAGCCAAAGAGACGAAACAATCCCACCAAAGGCCAAAGAGCAAAGAGGAAGCAACGAAGGCTGGAGGAAGAGTTGAGGCGTGCAGCTCAACTACTAATTCAATCCGTCAGGAAGTCCACAAAACAAAGACTGCCAGTTACCTCAAGGACTCCAAAGCCAGAAGTTCCAACTCCTGCACCAACACCTCCAAAAAGAGGATGCAAGAAGTGTAAAAATCGCTTCACAAAGGGCTGTGAACACTGCTTCCGGATCAACTTCAAAATCAAGAAGAATGAAACAACCTTGGTGGATGATATTATCAACCAAATGGATTTTAGCCAGCACCGCAAATTCTCCTTGAGATGAAAAAAAATATATATTATATATTTTATTAATTGTATATTGATCTATAATAGAACACCTGGATGTGACCAAAAATAATAATAAAAAGCAACCTCTCGTAATATAAGCGAATAATTTTTGACTAAAAAATTTTGTTTTTCCAAATCCAAAATACTCCACTCCTTAATTCCTTCGATATACATAAGAGATGCGTATTTTTGAAACGAGAAAGGAAACAATCAAAGAGATTTAGAAGACGTACAATTATTTCAAATAAATTCCATGGGATTACCGGTAAAACCCATTCAATTCTGTAACAATTCAAGTACGATTACCGGATAAACTTCCTCAGCCAACTATAGTATTGCTTAAAACCAAACATCAAGGAGCACGATACCTTTCAGCAACACTTTCTTTCCTTTTACTCGCACAATTCAATAAATACCAGCTGATCCATATATCTGCAAGGTGAGATATAATAATAACTTATCTTCAACTGGTCCAGGCGAGCGACCACCATCAAGTCAGCAGTAGCACTCTGGGTGTCGAGGTTCAAAATCCAGGGTCAGTGGAAGCTGAAAAAAAGGAAATAAAAATCTATTACACAAAGGAACAGAGTTCTATTATTAAAATGAAACAGAAAGGTGTTAGAAAATGGCTAAAAGAACTTATCTGATGCTGATGCGCTGGATGCTTGAAGTTTTCCTTGCTCGTCAATATATTATATACTCCTGGACACGGCTCACTGGTGCAAACTCAGGGAAGCAATAACAGGACACTAATAGTCCAGTCGATGGAGATTTTAGATGGAAATTTTCTGGTAACTCGGATCTGGCTACATAGATGTCTTCTAAATGATGTGTACAATGACCAAAAAGTTTGCTGCCAAGAAATTTTATCAGGAAAAAAAGTTATTAACAATTTAAGTGAAAAAATTCGCCGCCGTCGCGGTTTTTTCCTAATAGCTCCGTAGGATGACTTCGTGCGAAAAAATGATTCAGATGAAATTTGTTTGTTATTAAAAAAGCTACAAAATGGCGTTGGTCCTATTACGAAATTTGCAACAACAAAGCCGTGAGGTTGACGAGAAGTTAGAAAACGCTAATTTCTTTAAGTTGCTGTAAAAATGTTGATTATTAACAAAAAGTGACGAAATTTTAGAAAAATACAGTTCACTAAGTGTACAACAATCACGCTAATGCCGAAAATCAGAATCGTAAAACTTTTTGTTTTATAACGTTTTATACCCCCGCCGAGTCTAAAAGTTTAAACATTTGCGAAATTTTTTTGGAAACTTGCTGACACTTGAAATTTGGTATACAATAAGGGTAAATACACAGAAATCAAAAGCATTCTGAAGAATTTCATTATCTTTGTTTTTGCGGTTTTAAAAACGTTTTAAACGTCACCCTAGTTTTATACGTCATCGATTTTTTCATTTTTCAACATGAAAATATGATAATTCATAAAATCAACTATCCTAGTTAAATTTATAGACCAATTTACCAACAATTTAAAAAAAAAATTCAATTTTCGTTGCTTACATCCTGAGATATTTATCATTTTGCGTTTACAAGCTATACTCGTATATTACTTGACATATTAACGTCGAACAAAAACGTTCGTGTAGAGCATGTCATTTAGCTTATAGATGTTATTTTCTAAGTCTCTATGTTGTATATTTCTAATAAAATATGGGCACCGAAGAAGAGTCGAAGTCGCGCTGTAAAATGATGCTTCGACGGCTGCAGCGAGTGGTGGGGGGCCATCGTGAGTGGCGTGCGCCTGCGCGGCGACGCGTGCGCGAACGTTTAAAATGAGACGTTGAGTATTTTTTATATTTCTCAGCTTCTATTCGACTAAAAGCTTTGTTTAATAGCCTAAATTTACAATATATTGTTATTATCTTTATATTCATGTATATTATGGATATATAGATACATATATACTTATATTCACACATACGCATTTCTGTACTGTATTAAATTGACATAAATAGAACTGTTACTGCGTAGATGTAAACAACAGTATTAAAGATTTCTGTCATACAGTCAGATTAACAGCCTAAATTTACAATGTTTTTTTTTATCCTTAACAATAAATTCATGTATATTATGCATATATACAATATACATACATATATACACATGCTTATTTTTAAGATAATGTAGAGTCAATACAGCAATTCGAAATATCATTTAAAGAACGATTTTGGAATAAACACATACAAAGACAAAATGCTAGGAAAGTCGAATTCGGGCAATATTATCCGGGAAATCGATCAAGAGTAAATTACGCAACATACATTCTAGGACTAGCACGAGAGTTAGAAATAACAATTGACGAGAAAGAATTAGTTCAAAAAATCGCTGAGCATTTTGATCGAGATATACGACGAACGGTAATAGGACAACAAATTCGAACGATAAATCAATTTCTAGAGATACTCGAAGACTTTGACAGCGACGATCAAAATAGACGAAAAACAAATGCAACAGAAAACATACAAAAACAAGAAAATACACAAAACCCAAACAAACCAAAAGAAATTAATACAAACACTAATATAACACAAAAACAAATACCACAAAGTAGAAAATGGGGTGAAAAACAACACACATACGTAAACACGATACAAAAAACAGAGGAAAACAAACCAAACAAAACAAACTACCACAAAGGGGGGGCAATACATTCAAAAAACACAAACGGTCCACCGGGGATCGATGAAATATTACAAAGATGCGCAGACAAACCAATAACAAGTGTATCCGACTTTACGGCAAGCTATTGGCAAATTAAATTAACAGAAAAATCGAAAAAATATACAGCTTTTAAAATAGATTCTCATGTATATGAATTTAACGTGGTACCCTTTGGAATAAAAACAAGTGGGGCAGCGTTGATTCGAGGACTCGCTGAAGCAACATGGGATCTAGACGACTTCCTAGTTATCTTTGTAGATGACATAATGATAGGATCAAAAACATTTGAGCAACATATAGAACATTTAGATAAACTATATGAACGATTGATTGAATACAATTTAACGTTGAATTTTAAAAAATCAAATTTTTTTTGTAAAGAAATTGAATTTCTAGGGCACTTCATTTCAGAAAAAGGAATTCGTCCAGACCCACAAAAAATCCGTACAATAAAAAATTTCTTAGAACCAAAAAACGTAAAACAATTGCAAAGTTTCATCGGGTTCGTAAACTTCTACTCAAAATTCACAAAACATTTTGCAGATGCGATCAAGCCACTATTAAATTTAGTTAAAAAAGAGACACCGTTCATATGGACAATAACTCACCAAAAAGCGTTTGAACATATAAAAACGCTATTTGATGAAAATATGTTTCTACGATATGCGAATCCGAATAAACCATACATATTAACAACGGATGCGTCCGATTACGCATGTGCAGCAGCACTGTCCCAAAGAAATGATGAAGGAGAAGAAGAAATAGTATGTTTTGTAAGTAGAACACTCAAGGGAAGCGAAATGTCATATTTTACAACAGAGAAAGAAATGCTTGCCCTTGTGTGGGCACTACATAAATTAGACACATACCTGAGAGGCGCAAAAGAAATAATTGTAAGAACCGATCACGAGGCCTTAACATTTTTGCAGACATGTAAATTTAACAATCAACGACTGCAAAGATGGAACTTGGCAATACAAGATTACAATTTAAAAACAGAACATATAGCAGGAAAAGTCAATGTAGTTGCAGATTATTTAAGTAGAATGGATAATGACGGAAAATCAAAAATAGAAAAACAAACTGAAATAATTATTTCCGCCATCATCCAAAAACCGTCACCAACATTAATGAAATTATGTAAAGAAATGGAAAAACATCAAAAAGATGATCCATTTATAAATAGTATTATAGAAAAAATAGAAAATAAAGATCAAAACGCGCTTAGGCGATACGAAACAATAAAAAATATATTGTACAAAAAATATAATAATAGATCAAAAATTGTAATACCAAAATCAATAGCGAACAAATTTATAAACGAAGTACACACAGCGTACGGCCACATAGGGGGGCGAAAAACAAACATGCTAATCAGCGAACATTTTTTTTCACAACAATTACGGAAAAACATAGCAAGAATTACAAAAACATGCGAAACATGCCAAAAAACAAAATACTTGACAAGAAAATTTTGTGAACAAGCACAACCAATTATAACGAAAAAACCAAACGAACTATTATCAATAGATTTCTATGGACCATTACCAACGTCTATAGGGGGGGCAAAATATATCTTAACAACAATAGACGTATTTAGCAAATTCGTAGTCTTGTATCCATTGCAAAGAGCAACAGCAAGAGCAGTAATTAGGAAAATTACAAGCGACTATATACCATTATACGGGAAACCGGAAGCTATTATAAGTGATCATGGAACTCAATTCACGAGTGAAACATATAAGAAAGGTTTAGAAATCGAAAATATAAAAATGATCTACTCATCAATAAGACATCCACAAAGCAACATCGTGGAAAGAGTACACCGTGAATTGGGAAGATTCTTTAGAACACTTATAGTAGATAAACACAAAAATTGGGCAAAATATGTAAAAATTATTCAACAAATTATAAATGAGACTCATCATGAAACGACGAATTACACGCCACTAGAATTACATTCAAATACAAAACCACTAAGAGTTTGGGAAAAATATTTACATATACCTCCGTCAAATCAAGATGAATCTCATGAAAAAAGAATAGCGCTAGCAAGCGAAAGAATAGAGCGTATAGCAAAAAATAGAGCAATGAAGAAGAATAGATTCACGAAACATTTTGCATTCGCACCAGGCGACAAAGTATTGATAAAGGCATTAAACGTATCCGACACAGAGGCAGGAAAAATCGCAAAATTTCTAGATATATATGAAGGTCCATACGAAATACTAAGAAACATAGCTACGGATACGTATGTAATTGTAGATATAGTGACGAGAAAAGAGAGAGGAAAATTTCACTTGAACAATTTGAAACCGTATTACACACACAGTACACGTAAACACATGAGTTAACGTAGACGGAATATCGAAACAAGCTATTCATGTAAACAAAACAAAGGATTAAGAACGGACGAATTCACAGAAGAATCAGCTGAAGGAGTAAATTGAAGAATACATGAAATCAATAAATAGCGAAATGGGCACGAATTTAGATCAGTACCCATCAAAATTTCGTAAGTGCCACACACCTGGACGAAAATGCGAAGAGTCAACGTAGCAACGCAGACCGGGGGAGTAGGCGTGTGTGACCAGGGCACCCTGGTAAACCAGGACCTCCTGGAGAAGCAGCAACTGATGTGCTGGATCGACCCGTACACCTGTACGGGGGTCCATATTGTGATGGGGAGAGTGGGCCGGTTTACGGCAGCAGGGGGAGTGCCAGCACCGGGGAGAGCGTCGCAGACAAGAAGAAAGCCATGCAGGACGACGCAAACACCTTTGTCCATGGCGGTGGCGACAACGACACCACCAACGCCCCCACCAACACCAGCAATACCATCAGCACCACCGACACCACCCCCAACACCAACAACCGGTCCTCCACAGGTAAAAAAGAAAAAGAAAATATAAAACGCAACAATAAAGACGAATACAAATAACAAAAAACATACACTAGATGGTCAACACGGGCATAACCCGCATAAAAACACGGCCACGGATGTTAAGGGAGACGTTACCATTGTAACGTCTCCCTTAATTTGGTAGGAGAGGTTTGTTAGTAGGGAAGAGGTTTTATTAGGGGGATGCACGGGGTCACTACTGGGTGGCAATCCCTACCCCTAAGCGAGCTCTAGAACAGAGATTGCATAGGGGAAGCTGCTCGACCGGATGTGGTTTGGATTACTAGATCCTGAGCACACATGCAGTCTTAGACACATGCAGCTCCCAGACTATTCACTTGCCCGTGAATATCTGGTGCAGTTGAATGACTGATTCGAAAGCCCGAGCGTGAGAAGGGGGAATCGATCAGTCACCTCCTGGATAAGACTTGGTAGAGGAATGACACGTCAATCAACGAATATCAGGACGGTCACCCACCGCAAGTGAGGAGGAATGTTCAATAAAATCAATTGATTAATTAATATTATATCAAAAGTTTATTACTAGCTTAAAGAATACTGGCGGCCACATTATTATAGGGGGTGTGATAGGGCTACATGGGTTATCTGAGCGTCAGCTCGTAACTTCCCAATGCGTACCTCCGAGATACTAGAGAGCCAGAGACCTATCTAGGTAGGGGTCTGCTCCTAGCGCTCGCCAGCCAGAGAGTGTCTTTCCTTGTGTCTCTCTGGCCTTTTTATACTCTTCTCTCCACTGTCTGTGAGCCTTGTTGCTGCCTCCTGGTGACGTGACTTGAACTGTGCTGTCCTTTAGCGCCATCTGGTCGGTCTTTTACCGACTGCTGTTGTTTATCGACAGTTGCTCCCTGCATTACCGTCTTAGTGCCCCCCAATAAAAATGGTACGACGCGTTGTACATTTTTATTTATGCGGTGATGACGGGAGAAGAGAAGGGTTGGTATTACAATTAAAAAAAAGAATCAGTAAGTGTTGTGTATAATGTTGTGTCTGTGTTTTTATTAGACGGAGTTAAAGAATGCCTCATATTCGTCTAAATTCCATTCTTTGGAATTTAACTCGTCCATCTCTTTCATAATTTTTTTTATTTTTTCTTCTTCTTCTCTTTTTTGTCTTTCTCTCTCTCTTCTTTGTCGCAGCTGTGTCCTAGCCTCCTCCCTCCACTGGCCGTCTACTTCTGTAACTGCCCTCGGGGTGTAAGGGGCTGGTCGAGAGGTGACCATCCGTGGCCGTGTTTTTATACGGGTTATGCCCGTGTTGACCATCTAGTGTATGTTTTTTGTTATTTGTATTCGTCTTTATTGTTGCGTTTTATATTTTCTTTTTCTTTTTTACCTGTGGAGGACCGGTTGTTGGTGTTGGGGGTGGTGTTGGTGGTGCTGATGGTATTGCTGGTGTTGGTGGGGGCGTTGGTGGTGTCGTTGTCGCCACCGCCATGGACAGAGGTGTTTGCGTCGTCCTGCATGGCTTTCTTTTTGTCTGCGACGCTCTCCCCGGTGCTGGCACTCCCCCTGCTGCCGTAAACCGGCCCACTCTCCCCATCACAATATGGACCCCCGCACAGGTGTACGGGTCGATCCAGCACATCAATTGCTGCTTCTCCAGGAGGTCCTGGTTTACCAGGGTGCCCTGGTCACACACGCCTACTCCCCCGGTCTGCGTTGCTACGTTGACTCTTCGCATTTTCGTCCCGGTGTGTGGCACTTACGAAATTTTGATGGGTACTGATCTAAATTCGTGCCCATTTCGCTATTTATTGATTTCATGTATTCTTCAATTTACTCCTTCAGCTGATTCTTCTGTGAATTCGTCCGTTCTTAATCCTTTGTTTTGTTTACATGAATAGCTTGTTTCGATATTCCGTCTACGTTAACTCATGTGTTTACGTGTACTGTGTGTGTAATACGGTTTCAAATTGTTCAAGTGAAATTTTCCTCTCTCTTTTCTCGTCACTATATCTACAATTACATACGTATCCGTAGCTATGTTTCTTAGTATTTCGTATGGACCTTCATATATATCTAGAAATTTTGCGATTTTTCCTGCCTCTGTGTCGGATACGTTTAATGCCTTTATCAATACTTTGTCGCCTGGTGCGAATGCAAAATGTTTCGTGAATCTATTCTTCTTCATTGCTCTATTTTTTGCTATACGCTCTATTCTTTCGCTTGCTAGCGCTATTCTTTTTTCATGAGATTCATCTTGATTTGACGGAGGTATATGTAAATATTTTTCCCAAACTCTTAGTGGTTTTGTATTTGAATGTAATTCTAGTGGCGTGTAATTCGTCGTTTCATGATGAGTTCTCATTTATAATTTGTTGAATAATTTTTACATATTTTGCCCAATTTTTGTGTTTATCTACTATAAGTGTTCTAAAGAATCTTCCCAATTCACGGTGTACTCTTTCCACGATGTTGCTTTGTGGATGTCTTATTGATGAGTAGATCATTTTTATATTTTCGATTTCTAAACCTTTCTTATATGTTTCACTCGTGAATTGAGTTTCCATGATCACTTATAATAGCTTCCGGTTTCCCGTATAATGGTATATAGTCGCTTGTAATTTTCCTAATTACTGCTCTTGCTGTTGCTCTTTGCAATGGATACAAGACTAC
>JACCIB010001215.1:0-47569 GCA_018906965.1 Philotrypesis tridentata
ACTCGTATTTTATTATTATAATAACTAAAATCCCTTCCTGGACCAAATCTCTGCTTCAGATGCCTTATCAACTCATCCACATTTCTGAATTCTTTATTGTTTAAACTCTTCTTCGCTGGTCCTGTTATCCGTTGTAACACTCCTCGTATAAACTGTGGCCTCGTAGAATCTGTCACTAATTCGTTAGCATTCCTCAAATCTTGAATGTATTCTTCAAACTTGTATGTTTTCCATCAAAACTAGGAATACCACTCATCACATTCATTAATGTGAAGGAATTGGTCAATCCATTGATTAACGCCGTACTCGTAGCATCCAAACCCGTTGTATCAACTGCTCCTGTACCCGTCATCTTGACCAAGTTAATATACTATATACTATCTCAAAAAAAACTCTAAAATATCCTAAACAATATCTCCAAAAAAAACTTTAAAAACTAACCAAATATATAAAAATATTAATTCACTAAATATCCAACAAAACAAGAATCTATAAGAAAACCAAATTCAAAAAAAACTTTTCTCTAATCTTTAAAAAAAACCTCACAAAAAAAAATTCTATTCAAAATTTCAATCATAAATAACATAACCAATTCTCAAAAAAAAAAACACAAATAAATAAGTATACTCCAATTCTTAAAAACTGTTATTTAAATAATCCCAAAAAAACAATAAAAATATTCCCAAATATTATTATATCATAAATATGTTATAAATATTAATTATTATTAATACTAGTATACTCTTTGTATACTATACATTCAAAAATAAATCATCAAATATATAAAATCATAAAAATATATAAATATTACATATATAAAAATAATTATTTATTATACAAAAATACTATTATTAATTATTATTATAAAATATTAATTTTCCCTATACTAAAACACTCAAAATTCTCTAAGTTCTATTTTCAAATTCAAATCTTCGCGCTTCAAAAATGGCTAAACACTAGTGCCAACTCACTCCTAGTAACTTTTTCTCCCTATACTTTAACTCCCTGCACCAGTATACATATATTGGTGTCTTTCAGTATCAGACTTTGCTAACGTCTCGCGCGCATACAAGCCAATTTTGTTTAAACTTTAAATTGTTAAATAAGCACATAGGACCTCGAAACCTGTACTAAAAATAACCTCCAGTGTCTCCTCTACAAGTGTACAGTGCTCAAAACTATTCAAAATTCCATAAACCCTGGGAAAAAGTACAACTCCAAAATCAACACTACGGACTCCAAGTCACAACTACAAAAAACCATCAGATAAGTACAAAAAATCAATTTAAACTAAAAATTCTTCCAATATCTATTGCCAAACAAAGTATCGATACTTTGTGACCTGTTATTCCTTTTATCTTTCAGAAAACACAAGAGACGAGAACCAGAAACGAGCATGTACTATGGAAAGCTCGTGTACACCAACAAAAATTCAAAAACATGCAAGTAAGTAACCCCCAAATATTTATTAATCACTTCTCTCACTAACTACCATTATTATTTACAACAAAATCATCGAAAAACACCTCAAACGACCAAGTTCTCCTATCACACACTAAGTACGATACATAAATATACGCCTCTCAAACAATCTTCTCTAACAAAAAATAATTCTATTCACAATTTTCATAACCACAACTATTCTTATTACTCCTAAACCTTCTCAAAAACAAAACACTCAAAGGCAATACTAATTCCTTTAAAAACTTCGACTCTCGACGCTAATCTCTCACTATCGTCAATCTCAGACCTCGTTTCCTTCAAATAGTTATACAATTTTCACAAAAAAACTAAAAATCTCTCACTATTCAAACAACCTATCCAATACATGAATATCCCTTTTTCTCACTAAAAACACCGTCAATTATCTCTCAAAATCAAAGTTCTCAAGATTTCAATCCTACAACCTCGCACTTTTCACAAAAATATTTCCCTCAAATGCATATTACTTTAAATAAAACAAGATAATATTAATCTATTATTTAATTTATCAACCTCTCTTTTCCACCTATAAAATCTCTCACTAACGTCACTTGTACAACTATCGATTTGCTCGTCTCACACCTATTCTATTCAAAAATAACTCAATAACTCAAAAATCAATATCTTTCAATTAACACAACACTTTTCCTACTTAATTCAATATATTTTCCACTACTTTTTCCCATCTACTCACTCTAATCTAACACTTGTTGATTCTCGACTAACCTCAACCTGTCAAAAAAATCTCTCTCTGTCTCTCTCTATCACTTGGACACTTTCAATACATTAACACTTTTATCAATTATTACAAACAATATCTCTTCAATCAATAAAATTTTTACTGTATCTCACTCTTTTTTCCAATAATTCAACTCATAATTTCTTCTATTAACATCTTCATTTACACTTTAATCAATACCTTCATTAACACCCACAGGCTATGCTTCGCATATACAATGATTGTATTCTTTTAAAAATAATTCAATCATTTATCCCTCTCTCGCATATTCCTACTCTCCTTTAAACTCATTGCAACATTGTGGATTGCAAAATCAACAACTCAGCATATACTGAGTTCACTAAACTCCCTGATTCTCAATGTCATAACTGTTGAATTCGCATTCTGACACGACACTAAAACTCAAATTCAGTTTTCAATATATCAGCAAGTGTCGAAATGCCAAATTCTCTTTCGACACTACCTGATATTCTGCAACTACACTAAATTCACAACTTTATTATTGCACAACTCTCACCAAAAAAAAACCCAATCAACTCTTATCTAAAATTAAACAAACAATTTTTTTACAAGAATGAATTAAAATTTTAAATTCATACATCAATTTAATTTAGTACAGTACAAATAATCTACTTTATCAATTTTCAGATAACTAAACAAACTCAACAGGACAATTTTGCATGGGACCCCCTCGTATCCGGACACAATTTTCCAAAGCAAAAACTCCAATCAATTGAACAACAAATACACATATCCTCTTTAATTGTACTACGATTACTCTCTATTTCTCAAAAAAAAACCACAACTCAATATCAACTTTTTGTAAACCAAACCATCAAATAAACAATATTCAAAAAAACACAACATCACCTGTATTCTAATTTATTTTCCCTGAAATTCTTCCTATCTTTTTAATAATTTTATACTCAATCAAACAAACATATATGAAAACTTGAAAATATATGTTTATTTGAATTTTCACAAAACTACTTCTTGAATAAAAACAAATTTTATACTAACTCATGGGCCCCCCAGGACATCTACACTATTCACTTTATTCATATACTTATCTTTTCAAAAGAACTATCTCTATGCGTCTAGCAGAACTTAGACTCAATTCATTTTCACTACAAGTATACCTATACTACTCAGGCCAACATGGCGGCCTCCTTCTCCAAGCCACGCGCACACTTCTTCACCCGCCACTATATCTATATGCGGCACCTTGTATGCTCACGCGCTGACGCACCGACGCGCACCGCTCGAGCGGCCATTTTCGAATTTTCAATTTAGCGTCTCTTTCCGCGCACTAAACTATTTTTCCTACTATCACTTATTTATTGTACTCACAACTATTGTCACAACAATGATTTCAATACTCAATTTGAGAAAGCATCTCGGTGGGACCTCCGATGACTAACTTGTCATTCGCTTTTAGCTAATACTTTTATTATCGAGCTTTTTCTCAATACTTGCTACGCAAGCAACAGATGGTCAGTCTGTCTTGAGTCTTGATTTCACTGCTGTGATATGCAATATTTAAACATTTAATGTAAAATCTTACCTTGCTTACTTTGCTGGTTGGTATAGCGATTGACAATGGATGCAAATATAGATATGTTTTTTTAGAGATGTATGTATTTTCTAAATGATCCAAACAAGTTAATCTGTTCAATATTTACCTATTTTTAAGGTATCCAAAATAATGACTGCACTTTGTTCTGATAAAGTAACTATGGATTTATTCCTTGATTCTATTTCTTTGCACAAAATAATAATCTGGTCCAATTTTATCTAATAACTCTAAATGTCTAGATTCGAGAACTCAACTACTCTTGGTCAGTGCTCGAGAGAGACTGACTCATTTCGAAGTTCATTGTCGCCGATCGCTTTCTTCGGCCGACAATTAGCGCTGACGGCAGAGATTGCAACCTCCGCCCGCGCGTCCCTTGCCCTCTATACTACGTATACTCAAAGTATATCGCACTGCGGCTCACGTTGCACATTCCTTGAGCCGAGTGTCGACATCAAGAAAGCACACCGTCAGCCCGCGCGCAACACACTTTTCGTGCAGCATGCCATGTTTCGAATATTCGAGAACAATCGAAATTGCTCCAGAATATTCGGAACATAACAAAGACATTAATAAGTAATAGGCTGAAAAAAATTATTTATTAATAGTATAAAAAAAATCTTTCTCCTACTTCAAATATAGGTATTAAACATATTTTTAACTATTTTAAAAAAATTATATATCTATACTTACATTGTAAACAATTACATGTATGAATCATTAATTTTCAGCACTTTTTTCCCTTTGCCGCAGGATATCTCAGCATCCAGATGATGAATTGACACCAGACAGGATGTAAAATCTTCTGAATATGTTTCTTCACTGCTTGAGCGGAAGACTTTACTACAAAAAATAAATTTTAAATATTTAGTAACTCATAAGATGATTATATCAGTAATTATAGTGAATATTACATATATTCACATACGCAACATTGACTTTTACCTTGTATTAGTCAATTCTGCTCCATTCAAGCAGTGAAGAAACATATTAAGAAGATTTTTCATCCTGTCTGGTGTCAATTGATCATCTGGATGCTGAGATATCCTGCGGCAAAGGACCTAAAATCATAAAAATGGCAAAACTGAGAAAAATGCATTTAAAGTTTATCAAGATGCTTATGTATACTTATCAGTACTTACATGAACTGCTTAGCATATTTTTCTTATATTTTGGCATAAGATACCTACATATTAAGGCATATATAAAGACCCGAGTGCTGTATATGTGGATATACCAGTATCGAGAGCTGAACTTGAAATATAAATTTTTGATACGCATTCACTGTCAGTATGTTTCACATGAATATAATTGTTGGTATTGCTTACCCATGACTTTCCAGGATTATTAACAATCACAGTAGACTTAGAGCTGGTTGGAGACTATTTATCACACAGGCATCCTGTACACATGATAATTATAGCCCGTACACCTCTATACTCACAAAGAACAAATTCTTTACAAATCATATGTTGTTTATAGTCCAAACACTTATCTAAATTTGAAGACTAGTAGACTCAGAAGCTATCACAACAGCGCAACATCCAGCTTACACTAAACTACAGACAGCAGACGAAACAGCTGATGTCTGACAGTCTGAATGTAAACTCGACTAAGTCGGTAAAACAGTGATTTCCTTTTCCATATGCTGTAAAGTGTCTTTTTTCAGGCGGTAATTTAAATTTGCACGAATATTTTTTTACCCCTTTATAAGTTTGATTAAAAAATTACAAGACTAAATTTAAATACTAAATTTATTTTATTTTGAAAATTCAAAATAAAAATAAAATCTACGATTTTATAAAAATTAGTTATTTACAGTATGTAATGATTCAATAAATAATATTTTTTTTTAAATAAAATTGCGTTTTCAAAAAGAGTTTGTAAACACATTTAATTTTACATTTTCTATGAAAAAGCAATTGTTTTAAATAATCAAAAGTGCTATAAGACAAAATATCAATAATACGCAATTTTGCAAAATTGTATTTTTTTAGTATTTTGCCTATAACTTTGTAACGGAATTTTTTCGGACAAAAAGGACTTCAGCAGCGTATTCTACATTAAATTTGCCTTAAAAAAATCAAATGAAAAAATTTTTGATTTTTTTGAATTTTAACTCAGGCACAACCCCTTAAGCTATCGAGAAACTTTATGTGTGCAAATTTTATGAGAATTGCTTTTGAACCGTTTAGAATTACACTTGGTGACTCGCGGAAATCTTTTCGCTCGACAAAGTGTTTCAAGATAAACTGCGCGTCAAATCCTTGAGCATTGTGTGCAATACACACAATCCCACTGATATTTTGCCTGCGGGTTAGCAGCATATCGACTAACTGCTTGACCGGGTCATCTCTAAATATGTGCTCTCGCACACCGCAAATATTACATGACTCGGAGATATCATCATTAACTAAGCAGACGCTGCACACCTGCTGCACCACACATAGATTCACAACATGTATACGCATGTTCTCGTCGCTCAAAACAGTCTTCGACTGTTGGGTCTCGAAATCATAAAACACGTATAACATGTATTTTTTCCACTACCGCAACTACCACTCTGTTGATCTCTCGAGCCGGGAAGGGGCTGCATATAACAAAAATGACCAATCGGTTTCGGCATCTTGCAGAATATGACATCACACTGATGAGTAGCCACTGTATAGCTGGCACGACTGGTCCTACAGCATCGCGCGCAACTTTTAAGACTTGCGCATACCGTATGATTCTTATCGTACGATCCAGATTTCAGGTGGTTAAGAAGACACGTTTGATTAAAAAATATTCTATTACAGTGCATACACTCTGTATGGTTACCGACCTGGTCACGCTCACACGGCGGTCGTTGCAGGCATCTTTGACACTTGCCGGGACATTTATGATTTTTCTCATTCGTTATTTTTCTATTGCAGGGTATATAATACCCACGACTACCGGCTGTAGCTACCAAGTTTAAAATGGGCTGGTAATGCCGAGCATTTTCGTAGTACATTATACGCAGAGTATATCTAATCGTATTGAGAGGTTCGGCACCTCGAGCAAACCCTTGACACGTATACACAACTATAGCAACATTTAAACACGCGTAATACTCTTGGAATAGCTTGATTTCTGATAGCCCACACCCAGAGTCGGGTATGGTAACTCTAGCACTATTAACAAGTTTTAGCGCTCGCTCTTTTTGCAATTTGCCGTTGCATTGTCTGATGCTGTCCCACATTTTCTACAAATGACCCGTGCGAATGTCGCCTTGAATGGCATTCGTGTGCGTAAACAAGAGCCCGCGGTAGACAGAGATTATAATTGTTTTGTATTGTGAGAATAGATCTCTTAAAAACGCTCTCAGATGTGAGCGCAACTCGACCAGCACCTTGGGGCACCGACACCGTACTCACTGTAATTGTCAGCGCGTCGTTGATGTCAAAGCCACCGTTACTTTGCGAAACACTGCGCAACAGCTCTAAAATATCTGATACTTCCAATTCCCAAATCATTCTAAAAGCAATCCACACAACACCTTGCTGAAATTGCGGTGAATCTATAGCTAGGCCGACGAAGTCGTCGCGTAAGGTATTCTCGACCACTTACCTGTGAAATTCATGTATACCGTAGCATCAATATTAATTGGCGGTCGTCTAATGGTGATGAGCGCCTCACGGTCGTACAAAAAAAAGAGTCGATAATATTTCGATCGTTGTCGATGAATTTCTATATTAATCAAAGTTAATTTTTAAACTCTCGATATCCCTTATGTGGTGAAAATTCAGAGTGCTTATTCTATAAGTCTATTTTCATTATGTAAATTAAAGTCAAACTTTCAATAATAATGTAAATAATATTCTATCAGGTTTGTTGTGTACGTTTATTACTTTTCCCTTAGTAAAGGTTGATAAGAAATGTGATTATAATGCAATGATTAAAAAGGTATTTCTAATTAGTTCAACAAATAATTATGTTAATATATGTGTCTTCTTTTACCTCGTAAATGAGTGAATCACAGACACTGAAGGAACATGATGCTTATACATGAAGCTGAATAACTTGAAATTTTCATCTATCTATATCAATATGAATGCGTAAACATCTTTGCTTGAAGGATCTGTTGGACAGACTACCATTTCTTTAGTGTTTCTTCTCTATACCTTCGATTTTACATAAATTTCAATTTTAATATAGCAAAAGAAAGTTATGATATCAATAAAGAAATTGGCAAGTTTTTGTTATAAGAAGCAATTGAGTTGATATAAATAAATAATTGTTTAAATCGGAGAAGGATTATAAAGATATATGTATTCATCATTATAAACACTCGACCAAATTGTGACATGTGAAAAGGTGGATAGCCTATGAAAAGATACTGTCGGTAGAATTGTCGGAATAACTGCGATTGCCGCCACGTCCTGCGCATTCCAGCTGACGTTTAATGACTGATCACTCTTACGCCGTATTTAGTGTGGGAGGTTAGGTCACCGTACTTCCGGTAAATAGAGCGTTCCGTGACCGGTCACAAACATGCGCAAAGCATAGCACTAATTCGATATTATTCAAAGTTCAATAGTATCCGAGTGTACATATAAGAATGATGTTCTTACATGACATTATCACATGAAAAATGTGCCCATAATATATTACAGGATTGCTTCGCATTATGAAAACTTTTTCGATTATTTATGGAAGCAACGAGCGGATGTTCAATCTACTCTACTTAGTAATTCAGTAAATTGCTATCCTTATTTCATGAAAAATCTATGTCCAAGACGATCATTTGCAATTAAATTTAAGATTTAATTCATACAAAAAATCGATTCCACATTTAAAAAAAACAGTAACAAATTCTAGCATGTAGAACGCAATTTTTTTTATGGAAAAACTTGCCGTTCCGTCCTATAATAGATACCGATGGGTACTATCTTAAAATTGTGCATGGTTATCCAAAGTAATTTGTTGTTAACAAAACACTGTTAGAAAATCTCGTATCGGATTTTTCATTCTATATGTATTTACTACTATTCTTAACCAATTTTTGAAGAATTCAAACTTCATCTTGTAATCATTGTAAACACAATTTTTGGTTATTTGTATTTGTATGTATGTTTCACAAAAGTATGTTATTATTATCGAATGGTTACAAGATGTTCAATAAAAATAATTATTATTATGTATTACAAAAATGTTATAAAATAAATTTCTATGATTAAAGTTCGGAAATCAATCAAGCTAAAAAATATTAAATTAACATTTATGTTTATATTTTAGTTTTATATCCATACTTAATAAAAAAAATAGAACTACAATTTTTATTTGAGGCTATCGTTCTCACAGTTTAACATAATATTATATAATACATAAATATTATATATAAACATATATTATAAGTATATTAAAAATTTTATGAGATTGTTGATTACACTGACATTTAGTAGTTCATCGATTATCTATGATAGGACGGGACGGCAAGTTTTTCCATAAAAAAAATTGCGTTCTACATGCTAGAATTTGTTACTGTTTTTTTTTAATGTGGAATCGATTTTTTGGAACGCTTCGGAACGCGAAGCAATCCTGCAATATCCCTTCGCATAATGCGAAGCAATCCTGTAATATATTATGGGCACATTTTTCATGTGATAATGTCATGTAAGAACATCATTCTTATATGTACACTCGGATACTATTGAACTTTGAATAATATCGAATTAGTGCTATGCTTTGCGCATGTTTGTGACATGTCACGGAACGCTCTATTTACCGGAAGTACGGTGACCTAACCTCCCACACTAAATACGGCGTAAGAGTGATCAGTCATTAAACGTCAGCTGGAATGCGCAGGACGTGGCGGCAATCGCAGTTATTCCGACAATTCTACCGACAGTATCTTTTCACAGGCTATCCACCTTTTCACATGTCACAATTTGGTCGAGTGTTTATAATGATGAATACATATATATTTATAATCCTTCTCCGATTTAAACAATTATTTATTTATATCAACTCAATTGCTTCTTATAACAAAAACTTGTCAATTTCTTTATTGATATCATAACTTTCTTTTGCTATATTAAAATTGAAATTTATGTAAAATCGAAGGTATAGAGATGAAACACTAAAGAAATGGTAGTCTCTCCAACAGATCCTTCAAGCAAAGATGTTTACGCATTCATATTGATATAGATAGATGAAAATTTCAAGTTATTCAGCTTCATGTATAAGCATCATGTTCCTTCAGTGTCTGTGATTCACTCATTTACGAGGTAAAAGAAGACACATATATTAACATAACTATTAGTTGAACTAATTAGAAATACCTTTTTAATCATTGCATTATAATCACATTTCTTATCAACCTTTACTAAGGGAAAAGTAATAAACGTACACAATAAACCTGATAGAATATTATTTACATTATTATTGAAAGTTTGACTTTAATTTACATAATGAAAATAGACTTATAGAATAAGCACTCTGAATTTTCACCACATACGGGATATCGAGAGTTTAAAAATTAACTTTGATTAATATAATGAAATAACTGTATAGATAGAGAAAACACTTAGAATTTTTGTGACATTGAGATATCAAGAGTTGCAAAATTAATCTTCAAGTTTTACATGAAGAAACGACCTTATACTTGCCAGCCTTTTACCTTGAAAAGGTTTTTTTTGGGGGGGGGGGAGATTTCACTACTTTTAAAAAGTATGTAATACCTAAATTACAAAGAATAATTAACATCAACTGAATAAGTTATAAATTTAAAAATTGAAGATGGCCGCGGCAGTGGTACTAGTATTTGTCACTAGCGCCCTAGTTCTAAAAGTGTGCGCGCGTGCTCAGTCTGTGGCGTCGGTAAGTCGCTCTGTAGTCCTGGGGTTATCGACGTTACGTCTGCTATACCGTCAGTGTTTAACCTCTCGCGTGATTAACTTTGTCGCTGCTAAAGTATTTTAAAATTGTTGCTACGGGATCGAAACTCGTACTCAGGAGCAACTATGGATGGTCAGCTACTCCGAGGAGTGATTTCTTTTGGGACTTGTACACTGTGGTGATGGGAAACTTGTGCTTTCCCTTGGTCGATCATTGCTGTTTGGAGTCAGATAAGTTTTTTTTTTTATTTAAATTATTGAGACTTTTTGTTGATTTAAAGCACCGGTGCTTTGTTAAAAGAATTTTGTCTTTTTGTTTTCAGGTCACTGGGTCAATGCTGCTTCGAAATTTGTGTGTTACGTCTTAAGAAGATTTTGACGCCTCCCCTGGAATGGTATGCCGAAGCTAGTGCACAAGTTTTCGCTAAAGTTTTTTGTAGTGAGAAGTACAACAGTGTTGTAGAGTGTTTTAATATACATATATAATTAATTTACATGACTTGACCAGTGCTTTTGACTTTTTGTAGTTTTTAAATTATGTATATGTGTGAATAAGTGTAAATCACTATGGTGTTTTTCAATAATTATTGTGTGAATTTGTGGATCTCAAGTGTGATTTGTCGAGAACAAGCAAAAAATGGTATAGTTATTTTCACTTTTTTTCCTACACATAATAATTTAATAATAATTCACATGATAATATAATTCAGAAAATATATATGTGATGAACTTATATAATAGTTATAAATCTTGAAAAAACATTTTTTACATCACTAGCTTCTCACAGGAATTCCTTCCCTTTATAACATGACAGTTGCGTAACCTCCCAATAGAAATTGTGTAAAAACTTTCTTGATACTTAAACGATGAAAATACAACACTTTCACTAGCTTGTCACATCACAAGAAAATTATTTCCTTATATAATCTGAAAATTCTATAAACCTTTTCTTCGATTCTTGAACGATGAAAATAGAACACTCACTAGCTGGTCATAAGGATCCCTTTCGATTCACAGCCTGAGAGTCTACCTCCCAGGAGATGAAAGGAAAAGTTAACAATTATTCACAAGAAGATCAGCAATCGAGGAATATTGTCAACGCACTTAACCAGCTTGTCACATCACAAAATAGCTATTTCCTTATATAATCTGAAGATTCAGTAAAAATTTTCTTCGATTCTGGAAAAATGATAACTAAACACTTTCACTAGCTTGTCATAAGGACTTATAAACTGAGAATTCTTTCTTGGATTCTTGAACGATGAAAATAAAACACTTTCACTAGCTGGTCATAAGGAAATAATTAATAATAAACAAGCACTTCAACAATTGTATAGAAACTTTCTTGCATAGAAGATGAATATAGATCTTCTTAACACTTCACTAGCTTGTCATCACAAAAAAGTTATTTCCTTTATAATCTGAAGCAAGAATATTCTCTATTATATAAACTGAATAATCTCTAAAATCCAACAAAATAAAAGACTTTCACTAGCTATTCATAAGAATCCCTTTCGGTGAACAGCCTGAGAGTCTACCTCCCAGGAGACGATAGGAAAAGTTATGAACTATTCATATACACTTAAACAACTTAGAATCTTTCATGCATGAGCAATGCATATTCTTGACACTTCACTAGCTTCTCACAATAGAAAATAATTTTTTCCTTATATAAACTGAATATTCTCTGAACCAAGAAAATAAAACACTTTTACTATCTATTCATAAGAATTCTTTTCGACGTACAGCCTCAGAGTCTATCTCCCAGGAGACGATAGGAAAAGTTAACATAAGCATTTCCACAATTGTAGAAACTTTCTTGCGTGGAGGATTGAATATAATCGTAACAATCAACCAACTTGTCACATCACAAGAAAATTATATAAACTGGAAATTCTGTATAAATTTTCTTTGATTCTTGGATGATGAAAATACAACACTTTCACTAGCTTCTCATCAGGATCCCTTTCGACGAATAGCCTGAGAGTCTACCTCCCAGGAGACCATAGAAAAAATTACACATCCACTTCAAGAATGTAGAAACTTGCTTGAAAGGTGAACCCAGGAGACGATAGAAAAAGTTACATATTCACTTCAACAACATAAACTTTCTTGAAAGATGAATTCTTAACACTTTACTAGCTGCCACATCACAGAATAGTTATTTCTTTATATAATCTAATAGTAATAAAACCTGAAAAATAAAAGGATATATTTTAACAAAGAATCAGTTCATAAATCTTTCATGTATTGTATATTTAACAAAAAAAGTACAACTAAATACTTATCTAATTTGAGGCTATTAGTCTTGTTTGTGAAAATTTTTCATAATTATATCAATCAGTTTTTAAATATTTCATCAAATCCAGCTTTATAAATTGCATATTATGTTGAAAATAAAATCACTTTGGTACTTTATTTTGTACAATACTTATTTTTCTTTAACACTGCATATGTGTTATTATATTCAAAAATCAAAAAATATGAATACACCATCGTCTGCTCTTCTGCACACTTGATGAACTGTATAGATGCAAGCAATAGTATACGTAGTGCCTAGGTCACGATGATGTACTTCCGCGGAGAACATTTTTCCATGGGGAGAAGAATTTTCGCGTTGAAGAATTCGTGACCCCGAACCTTCACTTCATAATATCTTTTGATAGAAGCCATTTCACAATATATGATCCTGAAGTGATTTTGCTAGTTTTATTCCAAGCTTTCATTTGAGTGCTCATAAGTGAGAAACAAAGCTCTTAATGCGAAGAAAACCGAATCTCACATCTCCAACAGGGCCTATGAGACGTATATAGGGTCTGGCTATAGCGCCCGACGGCGGCGTATGTACTGACGTACCTTATACTTGCCATCGAGGCGCTACCGCGCCCCTTGATATTGCCATACTGGCGGATGGTCAGCACCACCACCCTCCTGCAAACAAACGGCTAATTTCAAGTATTTTTGATTTTGCCGCTGAATCGTACACGTTTGTCGCTGGTACTGACTATGATATACGAAATACTCTCATGTACTGGTATAAGTTTCATCGCCCGTACTATGACCTGATGTCTCGTCATCAGCACACGTTAAAGAGCCGCTAGAGCTTGGTGATGTATCGAAGACTGCACCTTCGTCATTTTCTTCTTCTTTTTCTTCTGCTTCTTCTTCTTTCTCTTTCTCTTTTGAACAAGTATTACCAGGGTTGCTAGCATCGTCGTCATCGTTGTCGTCCTCGTCGTCGTCGTTGTCTCTGTCATCATCGTGATTATCCTTGAGAAGTATTCTCGTGTATGACACAGATGGCTCTGGTGTTGTTTTGAGCGATGCATCAACTTCCATCCCTTCGACCGTCGCATCCACTTTTGATTCGTCAGTATTCATAGGAGTAGTGGTACTGGATGTGTTGCTGACTTCGTTGCAATTGTTCATATCATTTGACGCTAGAGTTAGCGCCTCTGATTTCTCTTCTATCATCTCCTCATCACTCAGCTGAACAAGTTCAATCGCGAGATCCCCATCAATACAGCCATCATATTATCGAGATCTTAAGGGGTTATGCCTGAGTTATAATGATGAATATGTAGATTTTTTTTTATTCATTTTTTTCATAGCTAATAGTCCGTAGAATATGGTGGTGAAAGTCCTTTTTCATAAAAAAAACTTTGCCATAAAAATACAAACAAAAAACGGAAAAAAATTTTTTTTCAAATTTTCGAAAATTATCGATTTTTCATATTTAAATTTGATAATACCTGAATTATTGAACAGAATTTTTGTAATACCTCTAGTACAAGATTTTTATAAGGGATTCTACCGAAACTACAATATAAATCTGTTTTGCAAAATCGTTCTTGCCCAAAAAGTTGTTAACCTCAATTTTACTAATAATTTTCACAAAATAACAATTTTTCTTAGTTTACTTTTCTTAAACAACATAAAACTACCATCTCATAAAATAAAGCAAATTCAAAATTGGAAATACTAAACAAAGTTAATCGATTTGAAATTGCCACCACATAGTTTGCGCTGCACAGCAATGATAAAGAAGATTCAGTTCTGTTTTATCGATACAATCGTTCCCTAGCCTAGGAAACAGCTGTTTGAATATTTTGATCCAGTCTTCAAGTCACCATGTGGTGATGCATTTGTCTACTGCTATACTTATAACCTATTATTAGTGTGGATAGAAAGTTCAAAAACTTCTAGACCAAGAATTCAGATAAGTATTGTAAATTTGTAAACAGTAGTTGTATTTATAAAGATTTAGTTCTTTGTGTTATAGGCTTTGTGTTATATCTGTTTTGTTCATAGGTAAATATGGATTGATTGGCTTTTATATTGTATTTGAATAGTTTCATTTGACATGTTTACAAGAACCTTTAAAGAATATATTGATCGCAAGTAGCAAAAATAATTGCAAACATTATAATATTTGGATTATAAATTGGTATTGACAACTTTTATTTTATTTTCAGTATCGAGATACCATTGCAGACTAATATTCAGCACCCGGGTCACCTGATATACTTTAGCGTATATGTGTTGAAGTACAAAAATATAATTAAAATATGCTAGATAGTACCCGTAAGTAATACTTAGTTTGTTTTTGTGATTTTGATGTGTATATTTTAATTGCATTTTACTCGGCTTTAGGATTTTGATGATTCTAAGTCAGTTGCCGCAGGTTTTCTCAGCATCTATTTGACCAATCAAGCTGAAGTTTCTTGGAGAACTCCAGGAAACCTTCCTTCACAGACTGAATGGAGCAGAATTGACTAAAGTAAGTTAAAAGTAATGTTACGTATATGATCATACATAATATTCTCTATAATTACCAATATTATCAACTTATATATTATCAAATATTAAAAATTCATATTTTTCAGCAAAGTTTTCCATTCAAGCTATGAAGAAACATATTCAGATGATTTTCCATCAAGTTTGACCTTTATTCATCAACCGGATGCTGAGATTTCCTGCGGCAAAGCAAAATAAGTACTGAAATTTCATGAACTTTACATGGGATTGTTTATATAGTAAGTATAGATAAATAGTTTTTTAAAAACATGTAAAATTACATTTAATATCTATACTTTAACTTGGAAAATTTTTTTTCAACAACTAATAGATCATTTTTTTAGCCTATTGAATAAAAATTGATTTTATTAATATAGGAATATATCGCTCGACTATAGTTGTTAATTTAAGTAATAACTCAATGCATCTCTTCGAGCCAATCAACAAAGTTAGTTATTTATTTATTTATTTGTTGCCAACGTTTGTGATTAAGTTAGTTGATTGTAAATCTCCCACGGTGTAGCACTAACACCTGGCGGCACCGGGAATTGTTGTTGTGGTCGGTCTTGTCTATTTTATTTAGCCAATGCTCCAGTCTGTGTGAGTCGGCAGTAGCATCGTTATATGCGTTTCTATTTTTAATTTTATGCCCCGAAGAGGAACAGCAACGGTTCGAAACATTGGCAATAAATAAATAAATAATTGGCTCGAAGAGATACATTGAGTTACTTCTTAAAAAAGAAAATTGATTTTTTTCAGATTCAACTCAGGCATAACCCCTTAAGAAAAAAGCATTTTATTTTGCATATGTTTGACAGCAAACTAATTACAGTTTTTAAGATTTCAATTACCCAAAATCAGCTGATATTGCTGCATGATTTCTCTGACTTGCCATGCATATTGCATTCCTCGACGTCGAATACTCTCACTAAGAATACGTATAATATCCACATCGTTTTAGAAGAAACCACGATTGAATAAGACCGCAATGGTGCGGAGACTACAGAGATCACTAATATATTTAAGCCTTTGTAGAAGTGTCTTGATCGAGCAATATTTTGACGACCGGTGCCACACATCGTTGCAGAAAATTTTGGCTGCTGGTTCACGTAACAGTACGATCCTCAAGACTTGTAGCATGATTCTCAACAGTTGCAACTTATTCATTTTGCAGATGTGTTAGATTAATCAGAATTTTTATGGCTATTGGTCGACGTCTTCTACGGGTTTTGCGATCAATCTATTTGAAAGTGGTGTGGAATAATATCGATCAATCGCCATGTGCATGAGGATTAATCTAGGATGAGAAATATATTGAGGTATAGTGAATAATGTGAAACACTATGTAAATTTAATAATTTTTTATTATTAATTATGTTTAAACAATGGTGATATGCTGTATTATAAATATAATTCACTTATTTTATCTGATAATTCATCCATTTTCTCGCTCATCAGATCAATATTTTTTTCTATTTTTCCTAACTTAGATAAAGTTAGTCCTGTAAACACCCCTAAATGCACACGCATTCTATCTATTTTTATTGCGTATTTTTCAATACATTTCATAATATTATTAGAGAACTCCCAATCTATCTCGTCATCTTTTTTAAGTTTTAAAAATGATAAATTCAGCTCTTTAAATGCTGTCTCTATTTTACAAAAATCTTTTATTATAACATTTTCAAATTGTTCTCGTTCTTTATCTTTCTCAACCATGTATTGAACTATAGATTGTAGCTGATCAATCCGATTGTGAATTTGAAGTTCGTTAAAGCTCGACTCTAGTACCGGAATCATATCTAAAAGCATATTACCTTGTTATGTATAAATTTCATTCATTTGTTTATTATAGATACGATAATTACCCCTTATTTTCTCTTAGATTCTCTCTCTCTCGCTCTCTCTTTCTCTCACTTTCTCGTCAAAATCTCGTCGGGATCTTGACGAATTCGTGCATCGGAGGTGTTACTTCTACCCAAGGAGGTCGCTCTCTTCTGGTCGCTGAAAAGTATTTCTCGCCGAAGTTACCACGCTTGTTGGTAGACACTGTTTAATGGCTCACAGCTTAGCTGGGGCTGCTTTTATAAGGCCACAAAACTGCAATTCTTGCTGTGTAGAGGCATAGTTTTGTTTAGGCACCAGAGGATTTAACCGGCTGAAACGGATTAAAACGCTCACGACACATTTCGAAAAGTTGGACTGAGTGAAAGCACTTTTATCCACTGTCATGTAGTTTATCTTACACTATACCAGCATAAAGTGCCTATTTATTCGTGTAAATCCTAAAAAAAATCATCAGTCTATAGCCGTCGCCCGCCAGGGTAAGATCGTCCTCTCTATCCTAGTCTAAAATTGTATTTTCATTGTATTTGAATCAACATTTGCATATATGCGTAATTGACCGATAACCAAGATTTATCCGATTGACTTGAAAGTCCGGTGACTGGATAACTCTTGATTAGGGTTAAATAAATTTCTTATCCCCCGAAATTATTTGACCAATAGTTTCAGCGATATAGGTGATCGATTGATTTCCGATATCTGTTTGGTCCGACCCAACGATTGAAAAATTCGTCGAAAGTGTTACAGTCTTACAGGTATTTACGCTGAATGAAAACCTCGTAAATTTCGGCTTACCATGCCTTATTGTAATAATTTATAATCGATAATAGAAATCGATCGATTACTATTATTCATCCGATTGACTTGAAACTCTGTGTACGGATAGCTCTTGAGTAGTGCTAAATAAAGTTGTTATCCCGCGAAATTATCTGACCAATATTTTTAGAGCTGTACATGATCGATTGATTGGTATATCGATTTTCGCTCATAACTTGAGAACGGTAAGAGCTACGCAAAAATGGACAAAATTTTGGGGGTTCTTAAATGGGGGGTCATACTTTTGAAGACCTATCTAATAATGTGTAGCACAAGTCAATTTATCAAGGGGCGCGGTAGCGCCACGACGGCAAGTATAAGTAGTTCAGTACGTACGCCGCCGTCGGGCGCTAGCCAGACCCTATTATACTTTAAACTTGCCCTGTTGGAACCTTGGCGTACGGTTTTCTTTGTAGTGACAGCTTCGTTTCTTATATATGAGCTTTTAAATGAAAGCTTGGGACGAAAGTAATAAAATCACATCAGGGTCATATTTTGTGAAATTGCTTCTATCGAAAGAAATTGTAAAGTGAAAGTTCGGGCTCCTCAATTCTCCTCAAGGGAGAACAATTGTTCGACGGATATCCGGTGACGTAGCATCTACGTATCTAGGCTATAACTTATAGATAACTTTAATATGACGTACGTCTACATAATAATCTCTGGGCTATACATATAGATATAACTTTAGTATACGTTGTTTTTCCGCAGACGACAGACGGTGTTTTCATACAGTGTTATTATTTTTTATCAACGTGGATATTTTTTTGCTATTTTTTATTGCTAAATAGTGTTAAATAATCATATAAATACAGATTTTAAAACAGCTGTGCCAAATGTCAAGGGACGCGGTACTTTTGTCTTTACACGGTTATGGAAAAAATGAATTACAAGAACGCAATCATTAATTAAGAGAATATAATATACATCTAAAAATTCAAAACGCTCAGAACTTTGATAGTTCGTTATATCAAAATGCATCAGGAAATATGCCTATATTTTGCTACGAAATATACAAGGAAAATGCACAAGATGTTATTGATACACCACATCAGAAGAAGTCGAGAAAGATGTTAGCAATAATAATACCTGAGTAAACAGAAGTATCTTTTGGAAATGTGAATGATGACAACCATGATGAGATGCACATAGTCAGTCAAAAATCTAAATGTTACTAAAATTTCAAAACACCTTTCAAATTTATCAATTGTAACGTTGACATTCATATTAATATAAATAAAAAATAAATGTAAAAAAAATAATGTAATAAATGTAAAATAAATGTAAATGAATGTATGTATTTATATTTTTTAAACACTTTTTTTATGATTTTAGCAATTTACTTTTTTTAGGCCTCCATAACTCTCACTCACTTCGCCCGTGTGTGAATGACCTACTTTGCGCACTTGTATTATAATATACTATTTTGTAGTCTAAAATATTTTAGATAAATTTCGGATACATAGAAATGTAATTCGATATAGAAATAATAGATATTTCAAATAGTTTCTAATTTAATTTGAAATTCTTAATGCTAATTTATAATTATGAATTTCTTGTTTTAATTACTTATTTTAGAATTATTGATTTGCAGACAAAACAGACCAGGACATTGAAAGAGAACAAAGTTTAGTAGATCAATGGGTAAATCTTACTGAGGAAAGAAATGCAGTATTAGTTCCGTCAGCTGGTTCTGGTATTCCAGGGGCTCCTGCGAATTGGAATCCACCTATCGGAATGGAACCTCATGTACCTGTACTTTTTCTTGATTTAAATGCAGATGATTTATCCACGCATCAGTCAGGAGAAGAAATTTCTGTTACTGGATTGAATTCCATTTTACCCAAAGAACATGGACACAAGTTTTATAATCTACCGATTGTTAAACATTTGGAAAAAAATGTTTGTGCTATTGCTGCATGGGATTCAAGCATACATGACGATATTAACTTAAACAAAATAACAGATGGTAATTAATATTTTATCCTGTTAAATGCCACTCACTATCGACTTTCATGAACCGACTTGATGAAATGTCGCTTTTTTTTATTAATTGTAATGTAAGTAGATGATATTGGGACAAAAGACCTTAAGGGAATATGACAGTGTTAAAATTTTGAAAATATCCATTTTTTTGAAATTTTTTTGAAAAATCCAAATTTTTGAAAAATCGTGATTTTTAAATATTTTAATTAGGCCAAACTTGAGGAAAGGATTGTTCTAACACACTTTTTACAGAGTAATTTCATGGGAAATCTTACTGAAAATATGACTTAGAAACTGTTTAGAATCCGTAAAATTAATTTTTCTATGTGTGATTTTATGTTACTAAACTCAATGAGTTAAAGTAAAGGCATTCAACAAATTTGAATTTGTCACTCGAACAGGTTATGCCTCACAGCGTCCGGTCGAGAATGAAGATAACTGTTTGATCGGTATAGCAGAATTTTCTGTAAAGTAGCTGAAAGCAACCAAACAGCTGTTTTTCATCCAAAACACTAGATCAGTGCAGTTAGTCTGCTAGCAGCTGTAACAATGTTTATAACCTGAGTGGTGTTGTAAAAGTGCAAGAGCTTCTGCAGAGTTCAAAAATTATTCAGATAAGTATTGGAAATTAATTAATAATAATTGTGTCCATAATGAGTTTTTTCTTTGTTGGTTTATTTTTTGCTTTTAGGTTATACGGGTACACGCCAGCGAGACAGGAGTTTATATTGACTATCTGGAGTCTTATTTTGCACACTTTTTAACAACTTGAAGTGTATTTAATAATCGTAAGTATTGCATGTAACTGTAATTTATAAGCACATCGTTAAAGCGAGGGTGCCTTTGTATTATAGATATCTGGACGATTGCATTTTGATTGTTGAAACGGTGAGACACGAATCTATTTTACTGATTTTTAATAGTTGTAATAATAGTTTTCAGTTTACCTGTGAAAAAGAAAAAGATAAAAGAATTAGTTTTTTAGACATAATTACAAACTGGTTCTAAAAACGCACAGCCTGAGCGAGATACATAATTTAACGTTTCATTATCCACAATTGTAAAAAGAATTTTGCTGTTCGATCTACGCTTCCACTATACGAATATAGTACATATTATAAAAGTCCTTATAGCGAATAGCTATCCTATCGATTTTATGGTAAAGCATTTAAAAAAAAGAATTACCCGCAATTTTGGGTTCCTGAAAGCCGACAAAAAGGACATAGATTCGAGCAATTCAGGCAATAATAGCCGTAATAAAACTAATTTTGACAGTGGAAACAAGATAGCGGTGTTACCGTACTATGATAACTTTAACAACAAGTTACAATATGTTTTGAAAAATCATGACACATAAAATTAGTAAATATTATCACGAATATGTAATATATGAATCTATCGCTCGAGCTTAATGGATAATCAATAAGAACAATTACGCATCTCCGTAGTATGAGAAATTTAACAGCAAATTGAAAACTGTATTAAAAAAGAATGACATATTGTTAGTAAATAAGATTGACAATAAATTCAATAAATTTATCAAGCTAGGCAAGGACCCGACTGCTGTTAGCGAAACTAGAAATGTTGTATATAAAATTGATTGTGCCGACTGCGATTCAACTTATATAGGTGAAACCTATCGTCCTTTAAAAAATCGAGAATCAGAGCACAAACGCTATATAGAAAAAAGAGATCTTTCCTCTCCTATTGCGGTACATGCGATAGAGACGGGACACTTGTTCAAATTTGATAATATTAAAATCATGGATAAAGAACCGTCTACTTTTCGTAGACTGTTCTCGGAGATGTTACATATTCAATATTTTAATGGCACGCTTAATAGAGCTGAGGATACGTGCCACCTCAAAGCAAGTTATAAAAATGTTATTTCAAATTTAAAATCTAGTTCAAAAAATTCGTAATTGTAAGTTTTGTATTTTTAATTCAATGTTAACTTATCGAATATAGTAACTGTGCGGGAAATGAGTGAGTGAGATGCGGATAACTGTAAGCGAGAGGAGGTGGCACACCGCTTCGCTTTCTCTTACATAGCTAACATGTATATATAGTGATTGGCTAGCGGAGCGGAGAGGCACATCCTTGTGGGAGGATCGAGAGTCCGAGTTGCGATGTGACGATCCGGCTATATTACTGCGTATTCGTTGAAATCATGGAAGGATCGATTGATTTTGCTGCGCGGGCTCTCGTGCCTACTATATGGTATTAAACTAGTGCCACTTCCTTGAAAGATTTGTTTTCTGTATGTTATCGGTCTGCGGACCGACTCTTCTACCGCCGTGTAGAACACCTGTATTTGTATTATATTCTAATGATATACATATTATCAATTACTGTGTCTGAGTGAGCGAGTTCCTAGTATAAAGATCTGTGTTCTCGGCGACTGGAATTAGTTGATCGTTGATCCTCGTCGGTGTCACATCACCATTCGGTGATACCGACGCTATTACAAGCGTTCGGTCATTGCAATAAGTAAGATTGTTAATATTTATAATTAGTGAGATTTTTAAGTTTCAATTTTTAATTCTAGCTGGCGTATTCTTTGTAAAATTTGGTGTGAATTATGTTTATAGTAGTGTGATTTTTTATGATTATTAAGGCAATAATTTTAATTGTAAAATTCATTTGTCAAATTATTTAAAATTAATTTGTTTATATTTTGTATTGGCTCTGTAGCCCTGATGAGGAGTCGTAACGACTCGAAACGTCGGCAGATTTAATAAATAGAGTGGCTCGAAGAGATGCGTAATTGTTCTTATTGATTATCACGAATAATTTTAATAAATTTATTAAGCTTAGTACAATAACGTAGTTTTATATTTTTAATAAGTTTATTTTTTACACTCTTAAGAGAGTCCGATAACCACTAATGGCTCGTCACTAACCGTACAATAGAAAAGTGCTTACATCCAATAAATATAATGAATTACGCAAATACAATGCATATTTGCCCTGCCTCTCGATAACATCTATCAATACACAAAGTTTGAAATTAAAATATTCAGGTATCGAAAGGAACGATTGGAACGAAAATCAGTATCCCATCAGCAGACGCTGGACAGTCAGGTTACGTCTACTGATTTTTGTTCCAATCGTTCTTGTCGACATCTGAATATTTTGATTTCAAATTTTATATAATGATAGATGTTACCGAGGCGCAGGGCAACTATGTCTTGAATTTGTGTAATTCATTATATTTATTGGATCTAAGCACTTTTCTATTGTACGGTTAGTGACGGGCCATTAGTGGCTATCGGAGTCCCTTAAGAGGGTAAAAAATAAACTTATTGAAAATCTAAAACTACGTTATTGTACTAAGCTTAATAAATTTATTAAAATTATTCGTGATAATATTTACTAATTTGATGTATCATGATTTTTCAGAACATATTGTGACTTGTTGCTAAAGTTCTCCTGCGACCTTCTAAATAAATACTTTTGTAAAATCCATGTTCTTAATTGTTGTTGAGGCTTGTAGAAGTACTTTTGTAGTATAGTAGCACAGAAAACGGGATATTTTCAATTAACTTTTTAATTTTGCAAAATCTATTGGACTTGTAGGATTAAGATCGAGTAATTTTTCATTTTTCGTTATCGGACTTTTTCTATTTTATCGCAAATTTAATAACAAACATGTTTATTTCAGTGAAATTTTTGTATAAATTTGTTACTTTTTAAGATGATAAGCAAGGTTTAAAAAACATTTGGATTTTGATATCTTTTAGAGTTATATTGTACTTCTTTCACATTTAAGTACTTCATAAGCTCAATAGGAGGTCTAAGATCACCAAAACTGTCAAAGTAAATGAATTTAGAACCATTTTTTCGATAATATACCCAGTGTGTGCCTTTGTTTTGATAATCATCAAAATTAACAATAGCAGATTCAGTATATCAAGGGCCATTGGAAGGTAGATTATTTCTCATGAAAACGCCTCTAAAATTTGTGATTTTCATTTCACGTGCATACTTTATGAGATCATAGTCAGTTAGTGGACGATTTGGTAAAATTAATATTCTTTTGTTGACTCATATCGATCTCTCCGAGGCTGTGGTTACGAAAGGGTTTAAGAAAACAAAATCCCTTTCTTAAAAAACGACGTTTCGGCGATCATTGTCGCCTTCATCAGAAAACTGTAAAACTTTATTAGGTAACAATAAACATACAAACTTAAGAAGAACAGAATAATACATACAAAAGCGATATTTTTGAAACTTACATATTGGAGCAGATATGATTTGTGTACATCTCGATAATCCTTTCCCCCGGCTAGTTAACAGCGGGGGAAGAGAGAATTCAAAGTTAACTTATCAACCTGTATTCTTTTTCCGTTATGTCGACGATATCATTACTTGCATTCCGAAAGGAAAGGTAGATGAAACCTTGAAAATATTTAATTCATATAATAGTAGACTCCAATTTACGCATGAAATAGAGGTGAACAAATCCATAAGTTTTTTAGACGTATTATTGATTAATGAAACAGCTGGAATAAAAACTGATTGGTACACGAAACCAACTTTCTCTGGTAGATTTTTGCACTTTAAATCTCAACATTCGATTAGTCAAAAAATTGCCATGGTGTATTTAGTTGACAGAGCGGTAAAGTTATCAGATAAATATTTTCACCAGAAAAGCATTGGCATTATAAAAGGTCTATTATTTGATAATGATTACCCCTCTGATTTCATAGATCAATATGTCAAAAAACGATTATTTGCAATCAAAATGACAAGACAACCGTGTTAATATACCGTACGTCAATGGTTTTTATGAGCGTGTGCATCATTCGTTTAAGAAAAACAACATTACAACCATCCCAAAAATACACAGTAATATGGGCAATATTATTGTGAAAGGAAAGGATAAAAAAGAGAAACACCTAGAGAAAAATGTTGTTTATAAACTTGCATGTAATGACATCACGACTGCATATCTAGGCCAAACAAAAAGAAATGTGTGTACATGTATTGAGGAACATAGGAAGTCTAAGGACAGTGTCATCTCCGAGCATATTCAAAAATACAATCATAAATTTAATTTTGAAAAATTTAGTATAAATGACAAAGAAAATAATTTAAATAAAAGATTAATCTCGGAAATGATGCATATACATTTGCAAGATAATGGTATCAATAAGAAAGAGGATACCCAGAAACTCAATAACGTGTACACACATTTAATATACCGGCTTTAGAATTAAAATCGATTCTGTGTACATCGAAAAGATGAGGTGGTGTGAGACGTCATACGTAAACAAACCTCGCTAAAGACTTTTCGCAATGCATAAGCGACGGCTGCCAGCTACTTCCTCACTTCCGAGACAGTAGCTGACAAAGCCGCATAAACAATAGCTGTGTCACTCGGCCTCTCTCTTCTCTCGTTGTTAACTAGCCGGGGGAAAGGATTATCGAGATGTACACAAATCATATCTGCTCCAATATGTAAGTTTCAAAAATATCGCTATTGTATGTATTATTCTGTTCTTCTTAAGTTTGTATGTTTATTGTTATCTAATAAAATTTGACAGTTTGCTGATGAGGGCGACAATGATCGCCGAAACGTCGTTTTTTAAGAAAGGGATTTTGTTTTCTTAAACCCTTTCGTAACCAGTGCCTCGGAGAGATCGATATAAGCCAACAAAAGAATATTAAAAAACTACAGAGGGATAAAATCATATTAGATAGTGTATACACACTCATCTAAATACATTGTTAAAATTAAATTAACGTTTTTTTTTTAATTTGACCATGTCCATTGTGAGGCTTCATAAATAATCCCATTTCGCTTTTATAAGGTTTAAGATAGAGACCTTTGCCTAGAGCAATAGCTTTCATAGTTTTATTATGTCTTTTACTTCCTTCATAATTTTTCTGCGTACTTTTAGCAGCATTGACTGATTTAGCTATTCCAGCAGCTCCTCCTGCTAAATCACCGGTCGCACTAAGTCCTGCAAATAATGGTATAAGAAAAGGAAGAACTCCACCAATTTTTGATGGTAATGGTAGAGCACGTGGAAGTTTAACTTTTTTCTTATCACTTACACTCTTTACAGCTTGTCGTGCACCTTTGAAAGCGGATTGAATAACCTTGCGTGATCATGTACTTGGCTTCAATGTTGTTTTAACTGCAGTTTTTAACTTACTGAATTTTAGTCCCATTCTAGTTTTTGCTTTCAATTTCATAGCACTTGCAACAGCCAACGCAGATGCTTTTTCACCTAGACTAGCATCTTTAGCTTGAACACGTTCCCAAGCTTTAGCAGCAAGATTCATGTCCACAACTTTAAGATCAACATTTTTATTAGAATAATCAATATCGTACTGTTTACATGCCTGATCAAGCGGACTTATACCGGGATCACCTTGTTTTATTCGCTTTTTTAGTTTAGTTCTCGGACCATAATATTGGTTACCTGGAAGATGCATTTCAATAGGTAAGTTATTGATTACTTTATCATGCAATCCATGACCTTTTGATCTTTTCTGAAACTTGTGTACAATCATCTCTCTTCGAGGGCTGATTCACAACTGAGAGATGGACAATTTAAAACATGTATTTATATTATTTTAGGCTCCATTTTAAAGTTACCTTTATCACGTCAACATGGATTTTACTGAGCAGATAGTCAAACTTCTAACTGCAAACTTTGATTTTGGAATCTTATAAGTCATTGAAGCTTTAAAATCAAGTTTTAGGAAAGTTCGATCATCCGGATCAAAACCAAAAAATTCATGAAGATACCTTATTTCAATATAAAAAAGTCTGTGCAAAACCCATAATGTCAGAGGCCTTGGTTTCTCTGTAAAAAATCATTATAACAGTTCATATTTGAAAAAAATTTAGTTATATTGCTCTATCGAAGCATTTAACCAATCTTATCAATTAAATAAGTTCGTTTATAATAATTTCAATCATAAAAAAACTAATAAAGTTAGTGAAATGCTTCGATACAGCAATAAAACTAAATTTTTTTCAAATATGAACTGTTATAATGATTTTTTGCAGAGAAACCAAGGTCTCTGACATTCTGGGTCTTTTGCAGACTTTTTTATATTGAAATAAGGTATCATCATGAATTTTTTGGTTTTGATCCGAATGATCGAACTTTCCTAAAACTTGATTTTAAGGCTTAAATGACTTATAAGTTTCTTAAAACATATATATATGACTTGAAAAATATTTTTTTTTTAAAATTTAGAAAGTTTCCAGAAAAAAATGTTATATGTCTTTATAGTGAAAAATGCTTCCCTGAGACTTTACAAATTAATGAAAGTAGTCAGAAAAAGCAAAAAAACCTGATTTCATCAACTTTGACCCTCTGTAACTCAAAGATATTTGCTGAAAAAAATCTGAAAAAATTCTGGGATACTCACAAGTCTCTTAGGAACATTTTAAAAATATTTTTGGTTAGGGTCAAAAAATTGACCGCTCGATTTGTCAGAGAACCACCCATATGAAGATCACGTAAACACTGATTTAACTTTCAATGAATTTCGAAATCTTTGTTCAGAATGCTGGAAAAACGATAAGTATGGGTTCATTGTTATTGACAAGGATAGAGAAATGAATAATGGTAGATACAGAAAAGGATTTGATTGTTTTGCAATAAAAAAGGAGATGTGAATCTCATTCTTTACAGTTTTATTGTAGACAGCAGCTTGACAGCATGTCTGTATTCAAGAAAGAAAAGAATATTCTCAACGAGCTCGTGCGAGTACGTAAAGCTATTAAACAGAAATATGCTTTATTAAAACGAGAGAGAGATGATTTTCAAAAAGGAATCGGTGATATATTGAAACCTGTCATTACTCCACTTGAGAAGCTCATCGATTCGAGAACCGAAACCCGAAAGCAATGGACCTTCGAATGCTGTTATGAGTAATTCAAGTAAATACCAGAAAAAAGGAATGAGGCTTGGTAAATCAAGTTACATAGTTCATGACATTAATCAATCAGGTTCTATATATAATGATGATGATGATGATGATGATCTGATAATATAATGATGATGATGATCAAACTCAGTGAACTGACTTTTTATCATTAATGGATAAAAGCCGCAGCAATTTAGATAATATATATGGAGTTAGGAATGAAAATGGAAGATATATGATTGGTAATATAGAAATTGAGTTTGATAATAAGCTAGTTTTTATCAGACAACCAGATGGAAATAGAATAAATGATGCAGATCGTAAAAATTATCGTAACTTTCTGGAAGCATCGAATGCTCATCGAAAAAAGCTCAGTAATAATGGACCTATTCGTACATCAAGGAATAGGAAATATAGAGATGTTATATCACCTATGTTCCGTAGCTCAAGCCGAAAAAGAAAATCTATCGGTGGAGGTCTTCAACCAAGATATAAAATTGTTAAGAAATCATCTTCCACTGATCTAATTTACTGATATGATCCAAATGAGCTTGTTGAGCGTCTTCGCTTGCTGATTGCCGAACAATCTGCTGGAAATAATAATCACGTAAATGAAATCCAATCAATTATTGAGGAGTTACGTGAAGCAAGGCATATATATTGATGCATACGAATTTTTAAATCATTTGTATCATTGTTTGGACGTACACTTGAGCGATCGCAAGAGGTAGATCGCGGTTCTACAGGTATTGATTTCAATTTTACATCAGATGGTAATTTTGATTTACAAAATAAAAGATTGTACAATTTCTCTTCTCCCAGTAAGCCTAATGATGCAGTCACCCTTGGTACTTTACAAAAACTGTTAACTGTTAATTGGTGGTGTACACAGAAAATTTAGTACAATTAAAGTTTCAATAGAAGATCCTATACAAGTAGCACACAATAAAATTAATGCAACTCTTAGAAATCAACAAAATATAATAGATAATCTTTATAAACAATTAGTAGAATATGATAAGATAATCGAACCAACTATGAAAGAAAAACAAAAACAAGAATTCAAAGATGCTGCTTCGAAAAAGTTTTGGGGTGATATTGATAAACAAAGACGAAATTTTTTACACATTGTTGGAGTGGTGGAAAATTAGTGAGGTTGTTTTTAATAATAAGTAACTTTATTACAATGTGTGATGTGTCGTCGGACACGACTGTCTCCTTCCGAGACTTACAAGCGAGAGAGAGAATGAGCGCGAGTACAGTATATGCGAGCGCTCTTCTCTATAGTGTGTATCTATATATGTGTGTTTACATACTCGCGTATTCGCGTTTTCGGAGTCGCGCTTGTCTCGATGTACAAAATCATATATATACAAGAGATGGCGCGACCAGTATTAATTCATAGAACAACAAGCAAAGAGTATAATATTTATACAATATTCAACACGCCTCCTTAAATTTATATTCTTTGCTTTTACATTCAGTCTTGTCGCTTTTGCAATTTTCAAGTATATTTAATGCTTTTCTGTGTTTTGTGAACTTTTCTCTATTCAAACTTTTTGTTAATATATCAGCTAGATTTAACTCTGAATTTATTTTTATAATATCGATTATTCCATTTTCCTAATATTCATTAATGTAGTATATGTTTATTCTTTCATTGAATTTTTCTTTAAACATTTCACTTAGCAGATTTCTTACAAATATTACTTCGGTTATTGCATCTGACATAGCCGTATATTCTGCAAAGGTTGAACATTTCGTTACATTTTTTTGTTTATTTGTTTTCCAATAAATCAGATTTCCATAATATCTTATAATATATCCAGTTGTGGATTTTCTATCTATATTGTCTCCGGCAAAATCTGAGTCTACCATGCAATCTAGTGTATCACATTTTAAATTATTAAAATACGTTAATTTTAGATCTTTGGTATTCACTAGATATTTTAATACTCTCATAGCATATTTGAAATGAGTTTCATTATAACAACTTTGGAATCTACTCAAGTAGTTTACACTATATGAGATATCTGGTCTCGTACCAGTACTTATATAAAGTAATTCTCCTATTAAGTTTCTATACTTTATTGACTCATTTTGTTCAGTTGCTTTTTCTAATTTTAGACTCGTCTCCATAGGAGTGTTATACAATTTTGCATTTTCTAGATTATACTTTGCAGCTAAAGATTCAATGTATTTTGTTTGGCTTAGTGTCATTTTGCCTTCATTCTTATTATAATCAATGTTTATTCCTATGTATTGGTTGACTTTTCCTAAGTCTTTCATTTCAAAATTTTCCATTAATTTTGATTTTATTTCATTTATTTTATTTCTATTTTTACAACAGATTAATAAATCATCTACGAAAACTAGTATATATATTGAATCTCTGCTTGCATTATTTACATATAAACAATAATCATGTTTGCTTCTCACGAAATTTAATTTTTCCATGTACTTATGAAAACAATTATACCAAGCTCTTGGGCTTTCTCGTAAACCATATAATGCTTTTTGCAATTTACAGACTTTGTTATTTCCTACTTCATAGCCTTCTGGTTGATTTACATAAACCTCTGATATTACTTCACCGTTCAGAAAAGCTGTTTCTACATCCATTTGATCAATAAACAAATCATTTTTACAACAATATGATAATAATATTTTAAGTGTTTGCATTTTTTCTACGGGTGAGTAAACGTATTCTATATGTTCTCGTTGTTGAAAGCCGCGAACTACCAATCTGGCTTTATAGGTATTATCGTTTTTTCGTCTAAATACCCATTTGACATCAATGATTTTTTTGTTTAATGGCTTCTCTACTAATTTCCAAGTTTTATTTTTCTTTAAACTTTCGATTTCTGAATTCATTGCAATTTTCCACTGTTTTGATTCGCTCGAATTTATCGCCTCCTCGAATTTATGAGGTACATTTGCATCGATGTTATTAATATAAATAAAATGCGCTATAGGATCACCGTATCTATTTACAGGACTTTTCTTTCTTTTTGACCTTCTCGGTTCTTTCAAATTAATTTCGTTTTCATTTTCACTATTTATATCATTTTCATTGATTTCTGCAATTAAATTATCTCTACTTTTCTCGAGAGAAGAAGTAGGGATAAATAAATTTTTGTTTGTGTTGCTGACAACCCTATCATATTCTTCTGAATCGCTTTCAGAATTTTCCGATTCACAACTTTCATGCTTTTCATCTGATTCGTTAAGACAAATTATTTTTGTGTCTTCTTCGACAACCTGTACATGTCTCGTGTTAATAACTTTGTTATTTACTAAAACTCTGTAACCGTTTTCTGTATAACCTACTAATATTCCTACTGTTGCCTTGTCATCCCATTTACTTTGTCTTTTGACCTCTGGGATTCGGACAAAAACTTTACTACCATAAATTTTCAAATGATTAACGTTTGGCTTTGTGCCAAAGAATATTTCGTAAGGAGTTTTATTTTCTACAGTATTTGCTATAGTGCGGTTTTTCAAGTAAGCTACCGTTTTAATAATTTCAGGCCAATATCGCCTATTTATATTTGCTTCTCTTTGTAAGCATCTGCCTATGTCCATTGCTGATCTATTGTATCTTTCCGCTACACCATTCAATTCATGCGTGTACGGTGGACATGGTAATAATTCTATTCCCTTATACTTAATAAAATTGTAAATCTCCTTATTCAAATATTCTTTGCCATTATCGCACTGTATTTTCTTAACCCTTTTGTTAAACTTATTTTCAACTAAATTTACAAATTCTATAAAACAACTTGCAGTTTCAGACTTATGTTTAATACAAAATATTCGCGTGCATTTACTGTAATCATCGACAAAAGTTAAGAAATATTTTTCTCCACCATAACCAGTCGTTTGATGCGGTCCATTTAAATCAGTATGAATTAATTCTAAAATTTCAGAAGTTTTTGTTCGATTATTTTGAAATGGTACATTTGCCATTTTACTTTGAATGCAATTTGCACATTTCATATCAGTGTTTTCAATTTTATCTGGCAATCCCTCAACTAATTTTTCTTTAACTAATTTATTTAAGTATTGAAAATTAACATGACCTAATGCTCTGTGCCATTTTTCTTTCGCGGTTATTTTTACTGCATTTATACATTTTTCTTTCTGTTCATTCACTAGAAAACCTTTTATATAATAAAAATTATTTACTTTATTTGCAACTACAATTAATTCTCTATTATTGTTATAAATTTTCGCGCTATCATTTCTAGCTACTATCGTATTACTTGCAGTTATTTTTGAAAAACTTAATATGTTCTGCTTTATGTCTTTTGCAAAATAAACATTGTTTAGATTTACATATTTTTTACTATAATAATTTTCAAAATAAATTTGTATATTTCCTACTTTTGTAGCTTTGAGCGTTTTACCGTCAGGTAATTTGACATCTATCGGTTTTTTCAAAATAACAGAATTTTCAAAATAATTATCATCGCGTACAATGTGATCGGTACAACCGCTGTCTAATAGCCAAAAGATTTTCTTTCGATTTTCGCTACCGTTACAATCACTTTCTAAATTTACCTTATTTCTCTCTGGTGTATATACTTGCGTTGACCATGACTCGCTCGCGTAATCTTCGTGTTGCTCTTTCGTGCTGTGCGATGAATGTTGTCCTCTGCCTCGACCTCTGCCTCTGAAGCCTCTGTTGCTGCCTCTGTGACTACCTCTTCCTCGCTGATTTCGACTTGGTTGAGTGCTGCTGCTTTGACCTTGCTGTTGTCCAGTCCAACAGTCTTTTTGCGCGTGGCCATATTTTCCGCAATTATAGCAATTTCCCTTTATTTTTGTGTTGAAAGTGCTTACATTGCTTTTGCTATCACTTTTGTTATTGTCTATGTTATGTAAATTTTTTTCTTTTATTTTCGATTTAACATAATCGACCGTATGTTGTTCTTTGGGTATCACGTCAAGAAAATCACCAATATAACTGTAAGTTGATGGTAGTGCTCGAAGTAAATAGTTTATCTTTTCTGCTTCTGTTATCTTACCGCCAGCACTTTTAAAATCATTTACGGCTTTTTCGAAGTCTACGAAAAATTCTTCGATTTCTCTATAACTTTTAAGTTTGATTTCTTCTATTTTATTTCTTCGCAACATTTGTAAGGCTGTTGACTGTGTTATATACATTTTGTCAAACCTTTTTATCATCTCACACGCTGTTATGCATTCACTTACATATTCAAGCTGCTTATCTGAGATAGCACTTGTTATAATTGCACGTGCTTTGAGATCTTTTTTCTTCCAATCAGCTTCTGTGTCTGAGGCAATTCTTTCTCTTTTTATTTGCTCTTGACATTCTTTATATTCAAGCAAGATCATTAATCTTGTTTTCCAACTGGTATAATTTATACCGTCAAAAATTGGTATAATTATATCTTCAACTTTTGCTTGAGCCATTTCGTATTCACTTATTTTTGTGTAAATTTCGTTTCTCAAAACACAAATTTCTTTGGTTATTTTTATAACTTTTCTCAAAATTGTTTTTCTAATTTTTTTATTAGTGTTTCCTTATTTTCTTCGATCATTAATTATTTGTGCGAATTCATAAAATTTTCCATGTGCTCTATCACGTCACTTAAACACGTTTTATGTGTGCCGACCGTAATCTCTTCGCATCACACTTTTTTCTTCAATTTTTCACAAAAATGTTTTTATCAGTCTCTTCTAGACTACTTTTATTTGTTATTTTCACTTATATTTCTTTTTGAACTCTTCTTAGTTCAATTATTTTTCACTGGAACACTTTTGTATTTTCCACGTGGCTCTCACACCTCACTAGCACATTTTAATATGTCTTACTGCACTTTTTTTAAAAAAAAGTCACAGTACGGCATAAAAAATTTCCAACCACGCTCTGCTACCATGTTGGAGTGGTGGAAAATTAGTGAGGTTGTTTTTAATAATAAGTAACTTTATTACAATGTGTGATGTGTCGTCGGACACGACTGTCTCCTTCCGAGACTTACAAGCGAGAGAAAGAATGAGCGCGAGTACAGTATATGCGAGCGCTCTTCTCTATAGTGTGTATCTATATATGTGTGTTTACATACTCGCGTATTCGCGTTTTCGGAGTCGCGCTTGTCTCGATGTACAAAATCATATATATACATGAGATGGCGCGACCAGTATTAATTCATAGAACAACAAGCAAAGAGTATAATATTTATACAATATTCAACACACATAGATGGGTATTTATGGTACAAACATTCAGGAACAATCGCTCGGAGGTATTGGAATTGCCAGAATAAAGGCGAGTGTAACGCTCGAGCCATCACCCCCGGCGAAGGTGAAAACTTGATCGTAGTGAAAGGCCCATCGCAATGTCCTCACATGCATGCTCCTAATCACGAAGAAGTAGAAGCACTTCGAGTGGTCGGTCAAATTAAGTGGCAAGCTGACGAGCATCCGGAAATGCCACCAGCTCAGATTTTACGTCGACAATTGCGCGATATTCGTTTGGATATGTTCATCGGTTTATTTGTATACAAGGATTTAATTGTTATTGTAGTTTATTCATTTATAGAAGTTCTGGCTGAGCTACCTGATCACGTTAACCTACGAAAAAAAATAAGTCGGCAACGTTTGATAAATCTACCCCCGAATCCAGTCAACATATCCGATTTGCAAGATGTTCCGGTGCAATATCAGCAGACTTTAAGCGGCAGTAAATTTTTATTATACGATTCGTTGGACGACGATGAAGAAGATGATGATAGAATACTTATTTTCATGACTACCGATAATTTACGGCAACTATTCAAGTGTAACGTTTGGTTTGTTGACGGAACATTCAAAACGTCTCCTTTACTGTTCTTCGAATTGTTCTCAATTCTCGGGGCTGTACAGCAAGTCGGAATTGATCGTAAAGCACAAATGATTGGTCTACCCTTTGTGCATGCACTTCTCCAAAACAAACGCCAATCATCGTATACGAAGGTTTTCAATGTCGTGTTGAATGAAGCAGTCCAATTTGGTATTGTCGATATGCCTGAGCGAATTATGAGCGATTTTGAACTTGTTATCATTAATTCCGCAAATGAAGTTTTCGGTGACGACAGTGTACAATGCTGCTTCTTTCACCTTTGCCAAAGTGTATATCGTCGTACCGTGGACGAAGATCTTAAAGAATTGTACAACAGTGATGATCGTCGTATAAAAAAGAGAGTGTGGAAAGGCACTTTGCAGATTTGCGCGGTGCATTGCCTGAACAACTGCAGCCCGTAGCTGATTACTTTGAAGCTACATACATCTGCCGGCGAGTAGCGCGAAGACGAAGCAGAATGAGAATTGCAGTCCAAAGTTTGCCTCCGCGATATAAGGCACAACTATGGAATCATTATCAATCGGTTTTGGACGAATCTGCGCGAACTAATAATCTATCAGAGGGGTGGCAGTAGTAGGGGCTGGGCGGCTACTATACCAGGGGGGCTACTATACCACCAAATACCGACCGTCGGTAAGGCAGATTCCTGCGCTCGGGTCGACTGTTTTATCAACATCCCCCAGCCCCATGCTCTGTTTTATCACCCTGTTTTATCCCCCTACCCTGTTTTATCGAGCCTCACAGCCCCTGCCCTGTTTTATGCCCCAGCCCCATGCTCTGTTTTATTCCCCAGCCCCTGCCCTGTTTTATTAAGTCCCAGAGCAAGTCCCCTGCCGCAAAAATTATTTTATCTACAATATACTAAGGAGGGGTGATATATAAGGTTTATTTTTTACAAATTTTATTTGAGAGCAAGCTGCTTTTATTGATGAAATGCGTGTAAATGAGAAAGGAGTAGGAGGAGGAAGAATAGGGTTAATGAGTATAAATAAAATGGTTTAAAGTTTTTTTTATTTTTTTAAAAAATCCTTAAAACTAATAGAAAATCCTAACACTGTGAAACCTTAAAAGCTAAAATTTTGTCCATTCATTACCCACACAATTGATGATAAATTTAAAAGTTCTTCCAATTTACAATCTGCCTTGCGAATGAGGAGACGTGCCGATACATGTATAAACATGTCAAATACGACTGTACGAAAGCGCAATATTTCCTTGAATGAATAGCTACTTAAATGTTAAAAGAGAATATATGACTTAAGTTACATACAATAAACTGAATGTACATTAAAATATAGATATATAAAGTAACGACTAGACTATACCCATCAAATCCACAATGTATGGTTATAAAGACAAATGTAATAATCACCTATGACTACAGACCAAAAGTTTAATTAAAAAATCCTTAATTAATTTAGTTTAAATGTTTTTCAAAAAATTCCTTAATTTAATTGTTTTTTAAAAAAATCCTTAATTAATTTAATTGTTTTTAAAAAATATCCTTAATTTAATTGTTTTTAAAAAAATCCTTAATTAGTTTTGATTATATGTTTTGTTTTCAAAAAAATCCTTAATTATCTAAAAGAAAAATGTTTCATAAAGAAATGTATACAACTACTATACGTTATATACATTTTAATCATTAAATATTTTAAAATGTTTCAAGTATATAAAGTATAGCAGTTTTGTACATTTCTTCATAAAACATTTCCCACTAATAAAAAATCATGACCGGATGTTTTGAAGCCGCTGAAGACGAATTGTGATTGGCTGATATTGTGCGCGTGCGTCAAGACTCAAGAGCTAATATGTTCATGTGTCATGGTTCATGTGTTTCCGGTGAATGCGTTAGTTTCAGGTTAGAGCGCGCGAAGCCCGCTGATGTTGATCTAACATTCTAGCCTAATATAATAGCACAAAAGATCTGCATGCAAGAAGAGCGCAGGTACAAGAAATTGAGAAAGAACTTGTTTTTATTTTATGCACAATAGAATCGACAATGGGTTCATGAGCTCTTCATATATAGGTATACCTATGCACAGTTCGATAAGTTCTTTTTAAATATAAAGATAAACAGGCTAAACTGTACTTTAAAAAATATCTTTTAAAAGAGAAATAATTCTTCAAAATTTTCAAAATAAAAATCGACTTTGCGATTATTTCAAGTATTTTTGAGTACTATTAAATTATAAACAAACTGCAAGAAAAATTAGAGCGCGCGAAGCGCCCTGCTCTTGGTCTAGTATCTAAATAAACTCAATTAGGTCATTACCCAAATACTTGAGATGAACATCTCGAGTTTGACTATCCTCCTCCAGGTTTTTATAAATGTTAGAGTCCTTTAACATCAATGCGCTTACACGTGTTGGAAGGAACAGGTGAAAGTTGCTGTCCAATACAGCAACAATTTTCAACCCATATCTTGTCTGAACTTTCTTGAGAGCAGCCAACTTATACTGCTTACCCACTTCCAACTCCCTCATTTTTCTGGTCGGTAAGAAGGACGACGTTCTCGCTAAAACATTTATTGACTCCATTCTGAAAAAGAAAATTTGTAAAAAATAAATAAGTGAATGAATGTGTATATGTTTACGCGCGTGTGTGTGCATGCGTGAAAGAGAGAAAAGAAAACGTGGTGCGAGAAACAGCGGGGGAAGATGAGCGAGGGAGAGAGCGCGCGCGAGAACGAAAGAGTGAGAAAGAGGAGAGAGAGAGCGAGCGAGGAGAGAACGAGAGCAGAGAGCGCGCGAGAGAGGAGAGAGAGAGCGAGAGAGAGCGAGAGCGCGCAAGGAGAGAACGAGAGAAAGAGAGAGAGAGCGCGCGACGAGAGAACGAGAGAAAGAGAGAGAGAGAGGAGACAACGAGAGAGAGGAGAGAACGAGAGAGAGAGGAGAGAACGAGAGAGAGAGGAGAGAACGAGAGAGAGAGGAGAGAACGAGAGAGAGAGGAGAGAACGAGAGAGAGAGGAGAGAACGAGAGAGAGAGGAGAGAACGAGAGAGAGAGGAGAGAACGAGAGAGAGAGGAGAGAAGAGAGAGAGAGAGAGAGAGGAGAGAACGAGAGAGAGAGAGAGAGGAGAGAACGAGAGAGAGAGAGAGAGGAGAGAAGAGAGAGAGAGAGAGAGAGGAGAGAACGAGAGAGAGAGAGAGAGGAGAGAGAGAGAGAGAGAGAGAGAGGAGAGAACGAGAGAGAGAGAGAGAGAGAGAGAGGAGAGAGAGAGAGGAGAGAACGAGAGAGAGAGAGAGAAGAGAGAGAGAGAGAGAGAGAGAGAGAGAGAGGAGAGAACGAGAGAGAGAGAGAAGAGAGAGAGAGAGAGAGAGAGAGAGAGAGAGAGAGAGAGAGAGAGAGAGGAGAGAGAGAGAGAGAGAGAGAGAGAGAGAGAGAGAGAGAGAGAGAGAGAGGAGAGAACGAGAGAGAGAGAGAGGAGAGAGAGAGAGAGGAGAGACGAGAGAGAGAGAGAGAGAGAGAGAGAGAGAGAGAGAGAGAGGAGAGAACGAGAGAGAGAGTGCGTGTATGTGTGTGTATATGCGAATGTATGTGTATAAATGTGTAAGAAGTAATTAAATAGTCACGTAATCTTCCTCAAAGCCAGAATCTGTTGAATCGCCGTCTGATGAATACTCTTCCTCTCTTACAGTCAACAGCCACTTCCGAATTGCCGTGATATTTTGACAAGCACAATTTTTATTACAGCCTGGCAGGTGGTTCTCGCAGACGATGGGGGAACAGAAGCCTGGTGTTTTAAGCGATGGGCAGTCTAAATGCTCCAAATTCTCAATCCGTACATTCGGTGGGAAATACGGTCGAATCCACTTCTTTCTTTGCTTACCCTTTACCCATATGACGATAAAACGTGTTGGCATAAATTCTAATACACCAGCAAGAGTTTTCGATAACTTGTCATATGTTAATTCTCCTCCGCTCCAATTCAATCCATGAAAAGAATATTTTAGCCACAGGTTAGTGGCTTTGGTGTGGCTCGGTAACTCTTCCCAAGAGCAAGGTGGTTGAAATATGACCAGATGTGCAGGTGCTGATGGATCGTCCGCATCCGCATAAGCCACTTCTTTAAAAATAAATTCCCCGTCGACTCCGTAAAAGCCTTGAACATCTAAAATTATATCCATTTTGTCTATAAAAATAAAAATCAAGAATAAATTTTACGTGCAATACACGTTATAAAGTAATGAAGAAAGTATATACTTACAGACTGTTGAGTACACCTCCAACACTACGAATTCAAAAACGAGTGACTTAGCATGGGTTAGAGCAATGCTTATATATATATATATATATATATATATATTATAACGGTCGCATATATAATGCACGTTATCGCCTCTCCGGGCGTATGCCACATACAACATGTATTAATACATTATTTGTTACAGCAACCACCAGCGGACACTCGTATATGAGAGAGACAGAGAGAGCGAGAGAGTGCCTAATAGTAGGCCGATATTGAGAGAGAGCGCGCGTCTAATTGCGAGGTTGCCGGCCTATTAGTCACGCGTTGCCAAAATATGACAACGTCGTGTCAAAGGCCGTAGCGTCCTTCGGCTACGCGCGCGGTACAGCCGACAGTATTGCGGTAGCGTCCGAGTCGACACCTTGTCCCCCGCGCCCGTGCACGATTTTACAAGCGTACCCTCAGCACCGAGCACCTCGGACCACTTATTCCCGAGACCACCGCGGCGACTATTGCGATCGGCCACCACTCGACAGCTGAACCGAAGCGTCCGGACGATTGCGAGACCTGCGGCCTTCCTCCCGGCACCGACGTAGTTGTAAGTACCTCCTTACTCTCACTCTCGGTATTCGGGCGATCAAGCCCCATCTCTCTCTCTCTCTCTCTCTCTCGCGTAGTGTGCGGTGGCTCAACCTCGCTCGTGCGTACGAGCAGTGTACGTTTCTTATTTACAATATATTCTTTCGTTCTCTTATCACGCGTATTCCTTTATTTGAACCCCGTCCCCTCTGCCGCCTTCGTTCCGTGCATGCGTACGGATACTCCGCATGGCCGAGCCGTGCAAGCGCAAGGAGACTACAACGAGAAAATAAACGTGACACTCGTGGTCACGGTTGTACACGACCGATTACGTGGGAACGGTAATCGTGCCGTTACAAATGGCGCCCTAACGTTCATGTGGCTAATTTAATAATTGAATATTCGTGAATTTTCACTGTAGTATTTTTTCGGTAAAATTGTGCATCGCGCGTATACGCTCCGCAATACTCTTATTAGTCCTCGTTGTAGTAATTAATACGGCCGAGAAATATTATATTGTGTGATTATATAAATCTCGAACGAGCAACCAACGAAAATATATTTCGAGTCGAACGCAAAATTCGTCGAGAGCGCGCCGCAACACAGTAGTGTGTTTGTTTACATCGAGCGCCGAGTCGAGAGCTCGAGACACGCGCCGCTCTCACGCATACGTACAACAGTGTATAGCGTACGAAACGAATAGCCCTCGAGTACCGTTACTCGGAGACTTATTCGCACGATTTTCGCTCGACGCGTTTCAGGTAGCCCGTCTATAGGCAAGCGAAGGCCGATCGGCCGTGCGGTAGAGACACTGCCGCTGCGCACTATACGTGTATTTACGTCGCGCGCGCCGAGCAATAGCTCGACTGTATAGTGTCGCCCGCCCGAGCAGGTATAGGGATCTTCGCCTGTAATTTGAGAGACAGTAAGCACAACAAACGCACGCCTAATACTACGGCCGTGCGAGTCTCACAGCTTTACTGTCGTACGCATTTTCTCAGTACTGACTGACTGACTCTCTCAAAATACTATAGCCGTATATTCAATTGCGTATTATAGTATATAAGATTATGCGAAACATTATTTAATAATTCGACAAATTAAACAATTTGTATTATTTATGCTATTTTAATTTTTTTTTGGAAGTCGAAACTTGATTATTGTGCACTTATTACGAGTGTATTACTCGATATTTTTTTTCTTCGTGCGTATTAATTCGAATCACAAATAACATTTTGTTTCTTTTTTGTCGCGGTGTAAATTAAGTTGTTTTGACTGTTAAAATTATATAGATTTTTTTTGTACGCTTTAGCAATTTTCTAATATCGAATCGTACGTACTGTACAAATTAATTTTGTTTAATACGTCCAAAAATTTCTTTTGATACTTTCTATACATTTAAATTAATTTCTCACGATTGATGAGTAATACTTCGGTCATAGAAATGTCGCTATCGGAGTCATTAACAGCCGGCCAAATGATTACAAACCGGGTGGTTGAATACGACGAAAAATTAACCGAAGCAGATTTATCAGCTGCATTGTGGAAAATCGGTTTGAAAGACAGCGGTATTGTCGACGATAATAGAATACGTCTGTTTAAATGCCTCTTGGGCGAATTTACCGCGGAAGATTTCCAATCTTCGCTAGTCCCGGTAGACGAACGCACCTCGGAAAAACTTCGTGCGTTGAAACGCGACGAATTTATCGCACAATCAATACCCGCGGAACTCAGCGGATTTTTACGACGCAACGACAACTCAGTATTGGCTCACATTTTAGATGTTAGAAATGACCCAGTAAACATACCATCGACAAGCTATAACGAAGTCATCAACGCGACAATTAATAATAAAACAGCACTCGGACAGTCGTACGATTTCACGCCATGTACTGCGGTGTTGGATGAAGATTCGGACGATCACAGCTCTCAGTACTCTGAGCAAAGAGAGTTAGAAGGAAATAGAAGTCTAGATAGAAATCGAGACAAACAACCTCAAAAACACGTCAAATCCTCCAACGGCAAATTATACGCCGTGCCGACACCAATTGCGGACGACATATTTCGGTATGAAGAAAAGCTGAAAATGCAAGAGAAAACGTTGAAAACAACCCTAGAGGTACACGAGCAGACGCTTAAGAAGACCTTGGAAGAAAAACAAGAACTCCAAGCAACTGTACGGTCGCACGAACTGACGATTAATCAAGCTGGCGATTACATCCAAACGCTGATTAAAGAAATTACGCGACTGGAAAAGTCGATGACGAACGTAAATCAACAAGCGTCAAACTCCAATCGTCACGTGAATTTCAGCGATACATATTCCAAACGCTATTTTACGCCAGAGACCGTGCCCGTACAAAACTTGTGCGGACCGTCAATACCACAATGGGCTCAGTCAACGCCGTTCCAACGTTCATCTACGCCGGCGTACAACTATCAAAATTATTTTCGTCCGATTGACGCAACGACTATCCCGACGTCAAGCGGACACAGTCAAAACACACCACCGTCAAATACGGTGGCTCAGCATTTTGCAGAGCCTCCACAAACAACTCAACAGCAATCAGCAATTACTCAGCCTACTCCAGGGGCATTCAACCCCTGCCAGGACAATAGATGTGTCTGGGAAGGGAGGGGGGGTCAGCCGATGCACTCAAGTCGTCTGATTCCGGAGAAGGTAATGGACATCGGAGATAAAGTTCGGAGGTGGAAGGCGAAGTTCGCCGGCAATCCGAACGAAGATATCGAAGAATTTATCAAAGACGTCGAAGATGCGCTCAGACTGGCCCGTCCACGTCTGTTAGATGAAGAAGTGCTAGACGGCCTCTCGCAACTGTGGGCTGCTCTCCTGAGCAGTATCGCGATCAGGGTTGAAAAATAATGAAATTGGCTTTATTGAAATTTAACAAAATTGCAGCTAAATAAAAATGAAGGAAATTGAATATGAATGTAATCAAAATTAAAGGAAATACGGGAATTAAACTAAAATGAAAAGAATTTAGAAATCGGCTAAAATTGATGATATATTGTGAGAAATCTCTTAGCATACGCACGATCTGAACGGTACCGTGTCTGCTTCGAGACTGCCCCGTGAAGTTCACGAGACGATGCTGATCGCCGTCTTCGAGCCCCCGAAAAGTGTCCCCCCTCGGGTCTTTGTTTTTCCGTCGTATATGCATTTTCTTCTCGGTATACGCTCGCCGCATCGCGAAGTCGTAAATCGACCCGCACGTCTTAGTCGCCGCGCACTCGACGCTCCGCGCGGTTAAGCCGAACCAGATGTCGCGCACGCGCGCGCCACCCGAGACCCGATCCTGCGCCGAGCGCGGCGCAGTATTATAAACTACGCGCCCGAAGACCCTTTTTTTTCTTACGTCCGCGCATGAACTTCACAGTCGTAGCAGTCTTTACAAAAAAAAACCTACACTGTTCTGCATTTGCTCAGATTTACATCCGCGACGTGGGGAAAACCTCTTGAGGAGAAAACCCACGCCAAAACAGTGCTTATACAAGCTAAGCCTTATTTATTACCTATCATAAATCGTCGTCAGCCAATGTTTTTAAACTAAACTATTAAAAATGCTCCTAAGCACGAGAGCCGGACCGGAGCTTTGCCACATCTGCTCCTATGTAACCACAGGCAGCCATCAGGACTGCACGTCTCGTGGCCAAGCGTCCGCGAAGGGAATTCGTGGCTTTCCCTTCGCCCCGCGTCCAACTCCTATTACCGGCTGTTGTCAGCCGTTGGAGAGGAAAAGTGCCATTTAAGAAAGATACGGCTGCAACGTCTCTTTAGACGTTGCACTCGCATGTTTAAAATGCGCTACAACGGTCTTTACCCGTTGTACGCACAAGGCCTACGCAGTCTCTATCACTGCGCTGAGACGCCTATCCGCTGATGCATGCGCAAACCCCGGATCCGCTCACGCTTGCCCGGAACAGCAACTATTGTCCGGCGGAGCTTTGAAATGGGCTCGCGTGGAACGGCCAAAATGGACAACCTGGACAGATTTTTGTAAAGATGCCAGGCTCACCTACGGCATGCCCGACGAAGTGCGATCGAGCTTATTGATACAAGCAAGCAAGAGAACGCAAGGTCCGACCGAGAGCGTAAGCGATTATTACGTCAGCATGGTCACACTCTTCGATCGTATGCGAGCTGACACGCCATTAGATCAGAAGCTCGATATCTTATATGCCAATATGGCCCCAACATTACGTTTTATCTTCGGGAGAAGCGAGGTGAATACCTTAGATGAGTTCCGGCATAAAGCCCTCGCGGCCGAACGACGAACGGCTACGAATCCTGGCATACCTGTTACCCCGGCCGTAGACCAGGCAACGTCCGAGAAGGCAAAAGGCAAGAACCAGCCGAAAATCGCTGTGATCAGCTCCTCCGGATCGAATGAACCACCTCCATGGTTCACCGATTTCGTGAGTAAGTTAGACTTGAGGCTGTCAGACTCCGACTCTAAAAAGTCAAAGAAGAAGCGGAAGAAGTCTCCGAAACCTGACGGGAAAAAACAGCCCCGAAGAAAATAAAGCTCATCAACCGAAAACGACTGCTGATAAGAAGCCGAGCAACAGCAGCGATACCAAGAGTGAGACGAAGAAAGAGCTCGTCTGTTATAGCTGCCAGAAGCCAGGCTACACTAAATACACTTGCCCTGATTGTAAGGGAAAAGCCAAAGGGGAAAAGTAGCGGAGGTCCCTACTGACCCCATAACACCTCGGACCTCAGATATTTCAACACCAGTACCGACCGTCGCAGCGCAGTGCGCAGCGACCAGTAGCAACGGCTGTCGGATCAGCGATGGTGGTTGCAAGTCTATGTAGGGGAATTCCGGATCAGGGCCCTTTACGATCCTGGAGCAACCCAGACTTGCATCGGCACGATGTCCGTACAGTTGGCCAACGCATGCAACGCTACTGTACAACCGTGTGACGGACTTGTCGCCTGTATGGCAGACGGCAGCACCTCCATGGTTTCCGGGACAGTGGAACTTCCTTTCACGATTGGCGGACAGACTCGTACGCTAACTGCCTTGATCGTTCCAGATCTTCGTGAAGGATGTAATCGTGGCGCCGATTTTGTACTAGAGTTCGACGCTAGATTAAACCCGCGTGATCGCACGTTGACAGTCGAGAATTCGACCGAAGTGATCAGCGCGGATGGAGCTGAGTTGAGTGAGACCGGTCAACCGAGCCTTGCATCGATTGGATTGCAGGAATTGACTGATGTCCAACAAGCGGCATTAGAAGAGTTGCTCGACCGTCTGATACCAAAGTATACGGGAACACTCGGCTTCACACACCTGGTAGAATTTGAATTGGAGGTTCAGCCATGCCGTCCGATTAAGCAGAAATACTACCCCCCGGTTTCACCGATACTTGAAGAGATGATGCATACGCAGGTAAAGGCTAAGCTAGCAGCCGACATCCTCGAGCCTTCGGATAGTGACTGGTCTAGTCCAGCATTAATGGTCAGGAAAGGAAAGGGCGACGAACGTCGCATGTATATTGATTTTCGCAAACTGAATCAATTGACGAAGATCAGCGCCTATCCTCTTCCGTATATGAATACGATTCTGAGTAAGCTGCAACGCGCTCGATACATCTCTACGATCGACCTCAGCGATGCTTATCATCAGATCAAAATTAAGAAGGAAAGTCGACCGTATACGGCCTTCACCGTTCCTGGTATGGGTCTATACCAATGGAAACGCCTTCCGTTTGGATTGGCAGGCGCTCCTGCGTGTTTCCAGAAAATGATTGATTCTCTGATTACACCTGATCTAGAACCAAACTGTTACAGTTGTTTAGATGATATTATTATCTGTACAGAAACGTTCGAAGATCATTTGAAGTTTTTAGAAGTCGTACTCACCAAACTCGTGGATGCCAATCTGACGATCAATCGTAAGAAGAGCCACTTCTGTCAGAGTGAGGCGAAGTAATCTAGGGGTACTTGTCAACAAAGACGGATTTCGTCCGGATCCCGAGAAGATCGCCCCAATCGTCGATTATCCAGTACCTAAGAATGTCACACAGGTACGGAGATTCATGGGTATGGCGGTATGGTACCTTAAATTTCTAAAGAATTTCGCTGACATCGCCAGACCGCTTTTCGATTTAACGAAAGCCAAAGCGAAAGAGAATTTCGTCTGGAGTGAAGCACAACAACGTGCGTTTGAACAGATCAAGATACTGATCACATCTGCCCCTGTTCTACACCGCCCGGATTTCTCTCTTCCATTCTGCATCCAGTGTGACGCATCCGGCACAGGTCTTGGGAGTGTGTTAACCCAGACCATCGACGACAAAGACGAGTTTATAGAATTTGCCAGTCGAATGATGACGTCCGCCGAACGAAATTACTCGGCCACTGAACGCGAGTGTCTCGCCGTACTCTGGGCTATCCGGAAATTTCGCCCGTATGTAGAAGGATATCATTTTCTTGTCATCACTGACCATAGTAGTCTCAAGTGGCTCAGCAACTTGCGTAACCCTACGGGTAGACTAGCAAGGTGGGCTCTTGAATTGCAAGAATACGACTACACTATTGAGCATCGAGCAGGATCGTCCCACTTGGTTCCAGACGCTTTGTCACAAATTTATGAAGATGACGACGATTTAGAAGAAAATCGCCCGACTCTGGCCAGTATTAATCCAGAGGACGAGACAACTGATGACTGGTATTTGACGCGACGACGAGAGGTAACAGAAAAACCACTCGAAAACCCAGACTGGAAAATCGTCGGCAGTAAGTTTTGTACGCGTACCGGCCAAATGCATTCGTCGAAGGAGTCATGGAAGATGAAGAATGCTTGGAACTAGTGCTTCCGCAAGAGAAACGAGAGCAAGCACTAATCGAATGTCACGACCAGCCAACAGCCGGCCACTTCGGTCGTAAGAAAACGCAACAACGAGTAGCCTTATTGTATTTTTGGCCGTCGATGACACAAGATGTGAAGAACTACTTTCGAACTTGCTCCACCTGTCAACAATGCAAACCTGAACAGCGTAACCTGCTGGACACATGGGTAATCGCAATTTCTCTCGACCGTGGGAAACGGTAGCTGGTGATGTTATGGGCCCGCTGCCGAAGTCGACCCATGGCTACGAATACCTATTGGTATTTCAAGACATGTTTACTCGATGGGTCGAGTGTATTCCCATTCGAAAGGCGAATGCTCAGACTATTATGAAACATCTGAGCGAACAAATCTTTCTACGGTTTGGTACTCCGAAGGTATTTTTCTCGGATAATGGTACTGAGTTCCGCAATAAAGCGATGGACAAATTTCTCCAAGAGAGAGGCGTGCACCATACGTACGCACCTCCGTACCATCCTCAGCCGAATACGGTCGAGCGAGCCAACCGTACGATTAAGACGTTGATTCGCGAGTATTTAGACGGTCATCACAAGAACTGGGATGAACACATTGCTGAGTTCACCTTCAGTATGAACACCGCGGTCCAGGAGTCTTTACAGACCTCGCCAGCTATGCTAAATTTCGGCCGTCAGCCGAACCCACCTCTGACGTTACTCCGCAAGGAAGAAATTGCAGCAACGTCTGAAGAGGCGAAACTAGCTGTTGAAGACTGGAAAAGAAGAATGGAAGATTTAGAAGATTTACAAGAGTTAGCCAATGATCACGCTAAAGCAGCGCAACAACGACAAGCTAAGTACTTCAACGCACATCATAGAGACGTGAAATACTCAGTCGACGATCTCGTACTTAAGAGGAATAGAATATTGTCGTCTGCAGCTGAAGGCGTCGCAGCAAAACTCGCTCCGCCCTATATCGGGCCCTTCAAAATCAGCCGCATCGTGAGCCCGAATATTTACGAACTTGTAGATTTAGATGGTAAAGTACTGGGTCCAACAGATGTGGGAGATATCAAGGCTTTCCAAGAGAGGACGTCTCCAA